>JAQIVZ010000149.1:0-99068 GCA_034700945.1 Arrhopalites spinosus | reverse complement strand
TCTTTTAACACGTCGAAACTAGGGGAAAATTGCTCCATAAGAGACAATGGGAACTAAGTCTGCCTCTCACTGTATAAGTCATATCAATGCAATGTAGAAATTGAACTAGAAGGAACTAAGACTACTACGAATGCTGGAGAACGTCCATCTATGAAGTCTTCACATGAGATAGATCATGCTTCAGAATCACATAAACACACTACACTACAATATTACATAAGTATTACTACAAAGGAGCAAAAAAAAAGTTTAGAGGAACATTTTCTGTGTGTTAACAGACACAGACAGAGAGAGAGACACCCATCAAGTCGTGCAGAATGATTTTTCTCAACTACATGAAAACGCTGCTAAGCTATGCTGCTTTGGCCAGCCAGGCAGTGAACAATACCATACCATTGCAGCATTGGATGATGGAATAAATATATATTGTATATATATGACTTTAGAGAGCCGCGAGGGTACCTAATACAAATGTATAGCCCGAGTTATAATACCTATGTATGTATATATACATTACTTATGAAATGAAACAACACCTTTCCTTCCCTCAGATTCTAAACTAAAATGTGTCTAGTTATCCTATACTCGCCTTCTTCTCTGTATTATACAAAGTAACATGCACATAGCACAGGTAAGGTAGAAAGGGCTGAGCAATCAAGCTCAAGGCTGCAATCTACCATGTTCCAACAAATTTTTTTGCTCTCTCTCTCTCTCTCCTCTTGTATGTACGTCTCTCACTATATACACCAAATATGGCCTCTGTCTCTTTATGTATAGTACATAAAGATTATCATACATACATATACGTATGTATGTTTTTGTCACACAATGTTCATCTCTCTCTCTTCCTTCCACACACAATTTTCTTTTTACCCTCTTCTACACACTGTACAGAGGCAGAACGAGAGAGGCCGATGGGAGACCTCATCGTTAAGAAAGGAAGAAAGAACGAAAACCATCTCCTCTCTTTTTTTTCTAATTCATCGTCCTCAGCCAGCCTGATTTTTGTTCCATACATTTTTACGAACTGCATAATCGCGTACATATAAAACAAGTAGCTCTGTTTCCAATTGCATATTGCATTGCACAGCTGCTCTATAATTCTTTGACAATTTTCAACCAGATCATTTTTACGTGTATATATATACGCAACAACAAAGAACATAAACTGTCGAGGACTTAAGGGTATATCCTTGTTGTACATACATTTTAAATGTACACCGAGTACATGAAAAATCATTGTTGTAAAAAAAAGAGGGAAAAACACAAAAAAATGGTCTCCAATTTTTTTATTTCATTTCTGTCCGCAATTACAGCAGAAGAGGAAGGAAGAGAAAAACAAGAGAGTAGTGTAGCTCTTATGATTACAGAGAGGACAAAAATGTGGATATTATTATTATTGAGAGAGGGAAAAGACGAAGAAATACACCATTTAAATTTGAGAAAGATACAGGACATCATCATTATCATCATGAACAGTATACCATGTAATATAGGGAGATAGGACACAACATAAGGAACATCAAAGAATAACATTTTTAGATGAACTATCCTCCTCAAGGTTTTTCTGTATACATACACAGTGAAATTAATAGCCGACGACACTTTGATTATACTCTGCTCAGACTTTAGAATTCATGTTCTCTCCATACTCTTTAAGAGAATGTAGTACTTTAATTACTGTACTAATTTAGACTCGTGATGATTATATATTTTGTCATCATCATCATCATATTATTATTATTATAAAGTTTTTTCTGACTACAACTTGTAGTCTACAACATTGATGCTCAATGGATGCTGAACATTAAGAGAGTGAAAAAAAAACAAGAAAGAGCATACAAAAGTCAACAAAAATTTGTCTCATACAATGACATATCATCATCATCGTGATGACACGATATGGATTTTGACAGAGTTCTCGGCAAGTATGGATTAAAATTTTGAAATACAAACATTCTTTATGGAGGTTATAAATTGTAAAAGAAGAGAGATTAAATGAAATCAAAATAACTCTCTGTGATCATACTTTCCACAATTACAAAAAAAGTAGAAAATGTACTTGGCTCCAAAATTACTACAACTAGTAAGTAGGAGAAAAAAAAATTATTACATACATTCCATAAAAAAAACTAACAAAAGAAATTGGAGAGAGAGAGAGGTTTTGTCGACAAACAGACCTTGTTTGTCGGTTCAGATGTGAATCCCTGATGTAATGTATATGAACCACGAGAATATCATGTTGCCGACGCGTTATTTATTTTTTTCAATGACATTAACATGAATATTGAGAACATGGATCTATGTGTGTCGTATATAAAGTATAACATCTCAAACAATAAACAGATTTTTGAAATTGAACATGGTAAACGTAGTAGACAGTAGTATGTAGTAGTAGGGAAAAAAAGAGAAGAAATATCCAAAAAAAACCATGTCATCCCTTGAAATGTGAAATTATATTAGGATTAAATATCAAAGAGTACTTACTTGGTATTATAGAAACTGTGTTGTCAGTATCCTCCGTACAAAGTATTTGTTTGATTTTTTTTGGAGTAGCTTCAGTGAGTATTTAAATTATTCAAATATTGAACTTATATACTTGCACTCATCCAAACGTATGTTAAATTGAAGTCAACAGGATTTCACCAAAACTTTTCAGGAGCATTGATGAATTTGAACAAAGATATCCTGTGGTAAACGAGGGGACAATAATATAGGATTAAATTTGGAGTAGAGATATATAATTTTTTTGTGTCTCAACAAAAATAAATGGTTTACTTTATTTTCTTTTTTTTAAAAAAAAATAAAAAAAAACTGTTACTCAGTCAAAATAAATGATGATCTTTCCTTCTCCTAGATTCTTGTTTTTGGGCGCTTCTTATTTTTTTTTGTTGACGCTTCAACTGCCAAAAAGAACTAAAGTCAAAATATCATGAATTTGTATGGACGTGGAACAGGGGGGACGTAATTTTTGTACGTCGTCAAATAAAAACAACACTAGACAAATTCTATATGCACAAAATGTAGCAAGTCACTCAAAAAAAGCTTGTTGGGACTCCTCTTAAAGTGACGAAAAAAACAGGACAAAACTTTTCCAGAGAGAGTTTTCTTTCTTTGCAAAACAAAGATGAAGAAGACGTGGTGAGGGTAGTTCTCGTTGAATCAACCGTATTTCAGAAACTAAACCAAATTCTCAATGCATTGACAGAAGAACAGAGTGTGTTGGCATCTGGGACTAAAATATGCCACTACTCCTCTCCCCTTTGGACACGGAATTTTGAAAAACCCGAAAAACTCAAAGTCACGAAAAATTTTGACGGCTAGCACAGGACAACAATTAAAAATCCTTGAATCACCCGTCTCTCAATTAATTCTTGTAATTATGGCTGGAGCATCCGAGAGATACAGTTTCTCCCTCACCACTTTCAGGTATTGACTCGTCCTTTTCCTTCTTATTTTACCTTGTTTTAGTCCATATTTTGAGACGCAACTTTTTATAATCTTTGTACAAGTCTATGAGAGATAGGTATAAAATTTTGAGTTTGCTCATTTTTTGACACTAATTTTTCTAGTCCATCGGGAAAGTTGGTACAAATTGAGTATGCCTTAGCAGCTGTCGCTTCAGGAGCCCCAACAATCGGAATTAAAGGTAGTCAAATGGACTGAACTAAAACAGTTTTCTACTATGCCGGTATTCTGAGAGACATTAAATCATGTTTGTTTTTACAAAATTTATTCTATTTATCTAGCTACAAATGGTGTCGTTTTGGCCAGTGAGAAGAAACATAAATCCCTACTGTATGATGGAACTAGTGTTTGGAAGATTGAGTCTGTAAATCCTTACATTGGCATGTGCTACAGCGGTAATTATTACAAAGACTATGTGAATATGAAATGACCATTGACATTACCGTCATTATTTAATTCTTTATTCATAGGTATGGGCCCAGATTATCGACTTTTGTTAAAGATTGCCAGAAAAGCTGCTCAAAGTTATCAATTGCAGTATGGTGAGCGAATTCCAACTGTTCAACTAGTGCAACGAGTAGCTGCTGCCATGCAAGAGTACACACAATCTGGGTATAGTCTTTTTATCCTTTTCATTAAAAATAAACTCGTTGTTTTATTTTGCTTACTGAAATTTTGAATAGAAATAATAAAATATTTTATATTGACTAATTTAGGGGTGTGAGACCGTTTGGGGTATCTCTTTTGATTTGTGGTTGGGATGATGACAAGCCTTATTTGCTTCAATGTGATCCATCTGGAGCTTATTTTCCATGGAAGGCAACTGCTATGGGAAAGAATTTCATTAATGGAAAGACTTTCTTGGAGAAACGGTAGTTTTAATAACAATGTTTTCTTCCTTTTTAATGAAACTAGTCACTCATTTTTCTCATCAAACTATTATATTTATTTGTTTTTCAGTTACAAGGACGATATTGAATTGGAAGACGCTATTCATACGGCTATTTTAGCACTTAAAGAAAGCTTTGAGGGTCAAATGACTCCGGAAAACATTGAGTTGGGAATAGTGACCAGAGCAGGATTCCGTCGTCTTAGTGTGAATGAAGTCAAAGATTATTTGGCCAATGTCCTCTAATTCCGCATCCTTTAGATATATCTATTACATATGTTTCTAACATGTTTACATACATAAAATAATTATTATATAATTTGTATCATTTTATGAAAACAATTTGGCTAAACCCTCACAAAGTATATATGAATTCTTTTCTTAATAAAAATATAATATCCACTCATATCTTATTGTGCGTACTTATTAACTACGAATTTTTTTATGTGAGTTAATCATGCTGAATTCTATGCCATACATGAAATGAGTCAAATTTATAGTATCTTTATACGTTTTTGATTTATTTTTACAATACAAAATTGCCAGCGTATCTCTTGTCGTTTAACATTCATACAGCATCGAATATCGTCTTTACAATAATTATTATAGCCATTATTTTATTTATTTTTTGCCTAGTATTAAATAATATCAATTGTAAGTATATATCCGGGTAATTTCTTCACTCTGTTCAATAACATACCAGTAGCATGGGTCAATGACAAACTTGTTCAATAAATGAATAAAAAAACATTAACTGTAATGTTAAAATATTGTTGTCGGGTCATAGTTTTACCTAGTGTATATAATTTTTCTTTTTTGGTAGTATAATGGACAAGTATTATACGTTTGGATTTGTGCTACAAGTATGTATAAGTAGGTATATATAATATATTTATATATAATTTTGGTTTGGTTAAAAAAACCAACACAATCACGCTTGTACAAATTATACGGCTATATTTATTCATCCATTCTCGTGTATATTTTAATATATAATATTCATTCTACATGCACGATTATTCTTCTGGATCTTCTTTAACACTTTACACATAGTAATAATCAAATGTTTTTTATATCATTTAAACATTGCATACTATTCGCACCGCTTTCTGATAACGTATTATATTATACCTAGCTTATCCTAAATCTTAATTTAGTTATAATTATCTCGTGGTTATAATATTAGTTTAGTATTATATGGGTCAATTTTTGTTTAACGAACGATTGTATTATACTTACTGCTTCGCTCATGTGTTCTTTTTAAACTGGTATTTTTTTGGAAAGTATTTTTTCGTCAAAGTAAATAGGCTGATCGCAGCACATGAAATACACACATCCTAATATATTGTAATAGCGTAACATGTGTTGCTTTTTTCCAGAGATCATGACATTTAACTATGCGTTGTCAACATTTTTAATTTGTTCAAATAGGTAACAATATAATGTTTCTATGTTTTTTGAAACCCAGACTCAAATGAATCTGAATACGCCTCAAAATAAAATTATCAGTAACATGACTAGAAAATTATAAATTAATTTGAATACTCTGCTACCTAACCATCTACTGTCATTACTATCATGAAATATATAATAATAAACAAGTACAAAATAAATAATAAATACATACAGATTCTGAGAAGAGATTGACATTTGCATTTCAATTTATGGTACACATTACTTAAATACACCATAAAATACGCATTTGTATGAAAATAAAAAAAATAAAAACAAGTGTCATTTGTCTATTCTGACTGCTCCTATTGTTGTACTAACATATGTAGTCTAGATATTGACTGAAACACACAATAATAATCATTTGTTGTTTTAAAAACTTTTGCCTGGGATAAAGGAATGATAGTGCTTTAATAGAGATATGAATCTCATCTTGCAACCCACAATAATGTCGGCAGTGTGTGTGCATAACCGTTGACACAGGATTGTATAGGGTAGGATTGGATGAGCTTTTTTTTTAGATGAGGACTAGTAAACGTATTTGAGCTGATTGATATTATAGGTATATATTATATATAGATAGACATGACTACATGTATAACTATGAGAAGGAAATCGAAAAATTGTACTGCGTTCCTATATATTAATTTTATCGTTAGGTAATAATTAAGTTTAACGTTGAAAACTTATTTGAGGAAAGATCCATAATATATATGGATATATACACATGAATACATGTATAAGAAAAGTATGGCAAAGATTAACCGAGATTAAAGGTTGAGTCTCCGTAGAAAAGCGAATAGACTTTCAAATAAGAGTATTTAACCAGTGGTTACACTTTTTAGCTTATTAGGATTATCGGATTGATTAACAGCAGTAAAGTACACATTCTCTATTGAGCAAAAATATTACTCATCCTCCTTCTCTTTCTGTTTCGTCAAAATTATCACTATTCCCTTCCCCTTATCCTTATCAAAGTGTTCACGATCATTGGAAACGGTTACATAACAAGTGTATATATTGCATGACAATACGTAATTCGATATTAAGATTCGGTTAGAAAAGATCCAGCTTGACCTACACAGATTCCATCTTCATCAAAAGTTGCTAGTGAGAGTTCTCCTAATTTGTTGCTCAGGCATGATGTCTCATCAACACATTGCGTTACCGTCTTCAATGACATAAGTAAGTCTGAATTTCCAAACAAAAAAAGAGAATAATATATTAACTATGTATATTTTTACTTATATCGTCCTACTAAAATAAAGTTTCATTCATACAAACTAGTGTCCCAGACAATTAAAACCATTTCATGTTAAATTTGGAATTTTCATTACATAAGGTATTATTTAGATATCAAAACTTTATAACCATCATTCATAACTTCGTAACTGTACAAAGCTGTTCATTAAAATACAGAGTCAGCCTTCCACTTTTTTAAAGATTATTTTTGAAAAAAAAAAATTTCTTACCCCCATCAATTTCACAAGATTCCATTGATCCCCCATCGAGCTCGTCGGAATCCATTTGGTTCTGATTTCGACTTCTTGCCCGATGAAATCTTGTGATAAGAGAATCCATCATAGGTGCTTGTTTGGAAAAAATCTGCAAAAATCAATAAATCATGAGATTATATACTATCCAATAAATAGTATGTGTACACATTTGAGCAAGATTTCCATCGGTAAACAAATAATTGTCATCATAAAGAATTTGAATGTACCTGCAACATTTTAGAATGCCTACTGTCGGGTTCAGGAAACTGAAGAAAAAGGCAAGGGAAGCAGTTTGGATTCGTTTCATGTGATGGATGTGAGGGCCATCCTAACTCTACCTTGAATGAATCAAAGCGAGCACCTACTAATATTCTCTGTAATGTAAGAAATAAATTATTTTTTAAAAAAAATCCATTGTATAGAACTTCAAAAGAATTTCAATCGTAATTTCTATTGTACTTAAAAATCAAGATATCTCTTACATTTCTATAGTAGTCTATAACATGAAGGCTGTGACTATTAATAGCCACCAGAACGAAATTGTCTGGATGGTCGAGAAATGACCAAAGGCCTGAAATGTAAACAAAGAATTTAATTAGGAAGCCAGATCATATTTTTATTTTCATTAATGTGTAGATGAGAACAAATAAACTGCCTTGTGAGATGCCAAAACACACTATTATTTTCTTAGAACTGATAAGTCAAGAGAAATTCTTCACATGAAACAAAGGATTATTACTGTTACGGTATTCCTATAAATTTTTATAAAGGTGAAAATAATAACAATGCAGACAGGTAATAAATAATGCCAGTAAAAAAATAAATAAATAAATAAATAATACCTTTTGCTGGGCTCTCGACCTGACCATGGAACATGGCACTCCTATTGAAAAAAAATCCAGTGTCATATTAATCATCATCGTTCTATACTTACGGAAACTGTCAAAACGTCAACTTTACCCATAATATGGGAGAGACCAGCAAAGCTCCATATATTTCCGGACCAACTTCCTAAAAAGTCAAGAATATACAACATAACAGTATTAAATTAATTCAAAACATAAGTACACTTTTTGTCCCACCTTTAGCTTGATTTCATTGACACAGAAAAAAAACATTATCCTGAACCAACCTGGACGGTGTGGTAGGTGGAATGCGCCTAAAATTTTCCAATACAAGATACGATGGGGAATTCTTTTTCCTACCAAGAAGGAAAGCAGGAATCCATGCAGCTTCACAGACATGTTCTGGTAAAAATTGTCGTTGATTTTGTCTGTAAATATAAATCAATTATTAATTAGTAATCCATTAAATTTGTAATTGGACTTGACGTGGTGAAGGACTATACCACGTTGTAATTAAATATAACATGATCTTGCCTACCTAAAAAATTCTACGGTATGAATTTCAGGATTAAATGAGCCCATTTCGATGCCGGCTTGAAGGGCACCAAGGGTGGAATAATCTTCTACTTCCTAAAATTGTACAAACCAAGGGTTAGTAATACATGGGGTAATTAAATATAAAGTCAAAGTTTAATTGAATCAATAAATGAATACATTAACGGCTGAAAATTGTTTCATGTTTGAATCATTTTCAAATTTTTTATGAAGCATACAACATTGATCATGTAATAACGTAATAATGTTACGCTTTCCAGTCAAATGACAAATGATATTACCAAAGTAATAATTTTGCCAAATTAAATTAAAAACTTACACATGGATAACGACCACTGAGTATATTATGTCGGGCCTCTGCATACAGTAATTCTAGAATCTTTCCATCTTTTAAGCGCATCTCCTCTCGTTTGGTGAAAAATGCTGAGCGACGAAGGCAGATTCGTGGTTCATCTGACTCAGCTTCTACATTTTCAACAACAAAAAATACAAAACAGTCAATAAAGCAAGTACATTACAGGTAAACATACAGATAAAGAGACAATCACGATATTATCACACAAGTTTGAAACTGTACTTTTTGACAAAACGAAAATGTACAAGACTTATTGTGTTTAACAATAAAATGTTTACATATCATCGTTTTTATTTTACCTAGATGTGTTGCGGTACTGTAATTGTGTAGCAATCTTTTCCAATTTTTCCGTACTCCTAAAGGCTGCTGGTTCAGCTTTAATTGGACCTCTATTAAAATGAAAAAAAAAAATTGGCATGATTAGTCAACTTCTCAATGTTTGTGATCAATCTCCAAAATTGATTTTGAAGGTAAACCAGACTCTGATATACTCATATCAGTTACATTAAAGTCTGAATCACTAACCGAGAAAGGAAGAAGCCATCCAAATGGCAAACACCAAGACTTCTCCAGCATAAGGCGGCAGAGCCAATTCTTCACTCTCTACGATGGCTGAAATAATATCCAAAAAAATAGTATTTTTGAAGTGTCCATTAATCAAAACAGTGAAATCATATGATGGCAGACTTGAAGCTCAAGTCCCTTGAGTACAAAATTTTTAAAAATAAATAACATGTATCTTTTATACAAGATTTAACTATTGCAAAAACCAAAGACTTTACAAATAATAGTTTCATGTTCACCTTGAAGTATATCCTTTGCCGTGGCTGAACTTCCTTTTTCGGGTTCGATAATGATTGCCGTGCCTGTAGCTAAGTAGACAGCGAGTTTGCACCCTGTACAAAGAAAAGAAAAACCAAATCAAAAAAGTAGACACTTATAATCACACTTATACTATACTAGTAACAACATTTGTTAAAACTTTGCACACTACACAACTATAAAAATTGAATGACGATGTGTATGATCATGAAAACACGGACGATATCAAACACACATCAACATTTTGACACTAACAAAATGATGAGTAAGATTACGCACTTTTTGGAACACGAGGTGTAATTTTTCTTTGATAGTAAGTGTCAGAGTCTGAATTCACCGTCTGTGTCTCAACAGAAGAAGTCTTTTTAATTATGAGTCTTTCTTGAAATCCACCATCTTCTCCTCCATCAGATGGAGAATTTGGGTCACTAACACCTATTGAAACAGCACTAGAAGCCAAAAGTCTTTGTGGAGAGGCTCCACGAAGTCCCCTGTCATCCATCATATAATCCCTGCAACTGAAATCACACAATAAAAATGACATGTATCAACACTGACCAAAAATGTTTTCATGTAGGAGGAGTGCACAACGGGGTCGTTGTCAAATGTCAAAAATACTTTTTTTCCCTTTATTTTCGACACCCAACGATCCCACCCAATGTAATTTTTCGACTCTCCACACAATCATTATCTCGGGCTAAATAACTATCAAAAATGTGTCAACTAACCTGTATTTTCCACCAACCGACGAAGGAAATTCAGAAAAAGAATTTTTCGCCATAATTTTCAAGAAACTAATATCGATCACCTTATACACTGTTTCCCTTAGTACTCTCTGTGTGGGGGAGAGAGAAAGGAGCCATCCAACGGTTCAACTGTGTATTTATTTTCTCGGAGAAAACCCGGAGAAAAGAAATTGCTGTGTCCCATTCAGGAGGAAAGTTTTGAGACCATCATGTCTAATTCACTCCTTTTATCGAGATGTTTTGTGAAATTACGCCACGGTGAGTTGTGCTTTGCAAAAATAAAATTTAGTTTCTTAGAATTGGGATACATAGTAAAGTTTAAAAATTACGTGATAATTTCAATGTTTGTATTTTAATTTTTATATTTTAGTGACTACTCCTGAACTCAATATAACTCGGAATATTTCTTTATCTTGTGTAAATAATAGCAAGAAAAATTTTAGGAAATTTCATTTGGGTAACAAACGGGGTACAAAATTATTCAAGCAGCAAAGAATCGCAGGAGAATTTCCAGACATGCCTATTGAAAGTAAGTTTTTAAAATAAAAATATGGTTCATGTATTTAATGTAAATATGAGAGTTTATAATTGTCTCTATGAAGCAACAAGTACTTATAATAATATGACTGTTGACAACAGTCTATTGTCGATGAATTCATTATAACCAACTGCTAAATGTTGTCTGTATCAGCTGCCGTGAAACCCACCGGGTATAAGTATGGAAACAGATTTTACAACGTTCCTGAAATGATTCCCGAACTCATCGTCCCTGATTTAACAGACTTTGAAGTAAGATTGTGTTCATGTCTACTTAGTACGTAATTAAGTGTCACTGTAATATATTTGTGAAGAAAGGATAGTGTTTGTAATTCTATACCCTCGTTATGATTCATTGTATGCACAATGTAGTTAAATAGTAAAATTAGTATTTTTATATTCCATCGTTATTTTACAGTTGAAGCCATATGTCTCGTACAGGACACCAACAATTATAGAGGATCCATTTACAGCCAAAGATTTATTTGATGCCACTTACGGTCCAAAAATACAGGAAGATTTTAAGTAAGCCCCAAAAATATGTGAACGGTTCTTTATGGTTTGAATACCAAATCATGATAGTCATATTTGTGCGATGTACATTGTAATTTACTTTTGCTTTGTTTGTATAGACATGGCAATATAGGACCAGATGGAATGTCGACAGATCCAAGTCCTGCGGAAAATATGAACGCAGAACAAGCAATTTTAAGAGCAAGAATGACTGGGTGTGACATACCGAGTGAAAGAATACCGAAACATTGGGAATGGTTGGACAAAGATTTAGGATAGTCACAGTAGTGTTAAAAAGTAGACAGGTGACGAAATACTTTGTTATTTACATGATGTGCTTTACCATGTAGCGACTTTCATAAAGGTTTGTGGCCAATACAGGCCTCTGTCAGAATCTTACTTTTTTACAATAAAGTTATTAAATTGGTCAATCATCTCGTCAGAAAAGTTGTTCTCATTCCACATTGTGCATGCATATGATACATCACAAATTGGCAATCACAACCGTAATTAAGTTAACATGCTTCATAATTTAAAAAAATAATTCACTTTTGCACAGAGCCTGTTAGGAATAGCTATTCGCTGCACACACTTGCCGGTCGTTGGTATTTAAAAATATTCAAAAAAACGTGAACAAAAAGTTTTTTCTCGTCAAATTTTTTACTAATTTTATTTTTATACATACTGTCGTAGTACGACAACAATTTACAAATGAAGGAGTTGAGGGTTCTTGAATTGTATGCTGGAATTGGTGGAATGCATTTTGCAATCCGAGGTAAATACATCTTTAAGCACTTCATAAAGTTGTGAATAATTTGTTGCACGTGTTGACAAATATTAAGAACGGTTTTAAAATAATTATTTAATTATCAGGTTCTGGAGTTCCATTTAAAGTCGTTCATGCGTATGAAATCAATCCCCTGGTCATATCAACTTACAATCACAATTTTTCAGAGAAAAAGGTTTCTTGTCGTAACATTGAAAGTTTATCCTCGGAAGAGCTCAATCAACTTCAAATTGATATAATACTAATGAGTCCTCCTTGTCAACCATTCTGTCGGTAAGAAAATTACAAGTACATACTTTAAATTATATGAAATACTTTTAATCTTATCGATATTTTATTTTAGAACTGGTCGTAAACTTGACATACAAGACTCTAGAAGTTCCTCACTTGCTCATCTGCTACAAATATTACCTGAAGTCAATTTCAATTATTTACTTTTGGAGAATGTCAAAGGATTTGAAGAGTCTGATGCTAGAGAGGTACTCTTAGAAACGATGAAGAAATGTAAAATGAATTGGCAAGAATTTCTTCTCAACCCCCCAACGATTGGCGTCCCAAATAGTCGTTTAAGGTACTATCTCCTTGCAAAAAAGAATACTCTGCCGTGGTCTTTTAATTCTTCTACAGAACTCTTGACCTCTTTACCATTATGGGGAACAGAGGATGCACCGTATGCGTCAATTGTGACCCAACACAATTTAAATTGGCAACGCAATTATCGTCCTAATGTGACAACAGAGATTATGCAAAGTGACTGGTGTGTAGGGGATATTTTAGAAAATGTTTCAGAAAATGACTTTACGGACTATAGAGTTCCACTCCATTTAATAGAAAATTATGGAACGGCTATCGACATTGTAAACGACAAGTCTACCCAGACAAATTGTTTTACTAAAGGTTATGGTAATTTTATAAAAGGCACAGGGTCCTGTCTGGCTTTGTCCAAGCTATCCTCCGTACCGGAATCTGACCCTGCTGGTTTTATATCTTTCTTAAAATCAGTCAACTTGAGATACTTTACACCACGTGAAATTTCAAGACTCCTCTGCTATCCTGAGTCCTTTACATTTCCTCCTAATTTATCTAATAAACAAAAATTCAAAGCATTAGGAAATAGCATAAATGTCTACCTCGTTTCCCTTCTCATTGCCTTGTTAGTCTCGGAGTCACAATAGAATCATGATTAATTTTTTAATTTTATGTCAAATACAAAATAATTGTGATAAAACTGCCTACATGTACCACATAAATAAATATTTTTGCGATGCTGAAAGTATTATTATACGTGTTAAATTAAATTAATCATTTTATAAAGATTTTGTATGTTGACGCACATAACAAAAGGATTTCATGTTTGGTTTGTACAATGCATTATACCTTGCAAATTATTTTTATTATTTCATTGATAAAATACTGTCATAAAAGTACAAAATGGTTCTCTTTTAAGCTATTGTACAAGTTCACATTTCTACCATTGAACATGAACATTTTTGAACGATCATAATAATATCAGTGCATGGAAAAAAAGTTGTAGAATAATTGAAATGTCAAAAATATTTGAGTGAAAAGGTAGCTTCCACAAGAAATACTGCTATAAAAAGGCCACATTTTGTGTAGTTAATCTCATCAGGAAACAGCTTGACTGAGCCATCGTCCAGCTGCTCATGTTATAGTAGATGATACATATAGTTTTTAATGTCCACATCCACTGACCTGTCAAATCAAAAAGATAAAAAAAACTATGAAATATTTTATCCACATGATACATGAAATTATTCATGTAGTTTATGCACAATTTAAAAATATTGTTTTAAACATTTTAATTAACAATTACAATGCAATTTCTTGAATATATGAAAAGGAGACGAGACATTTATATTTTGGATCATCAAAACCAGTTGTAGAGCTGCCAATCAAAGTTAAGAGTTTCATGTCACAAAGTTGACTAATCTGTAGTCAACAAGATTGGAAAAAATCAGAAATATTAGTCAACTTTTACAATAATTAGGAATTAAAATTACTGCGGTTTAATGTACATACTGCTGTTTAATGTTTAATCACTACCTGATTCATTAGTATACTCCCAAATTCAGGTGAGCTTTCGGTTAGAAAGGAATAGATGGCAAAAAATCGTGCTTGAGTAAAAACTTGAGGATCCTTCCGCTCCACGGGGTTTTTAATAATTCTTCGTTTCTTGGCCAGCTGACTTTTTACAAAAAATCTGAAAATAATGCATGCATAATTAATAAAATGACGGCTATTCAGAATGATAAATTAGTAATACTTGGATTGGAAAAATTCAATGAATTTCACAGAGAAAAATGCACATTTATATATTAAAAGTACCGTCTGTCTGAACTTGGTGGATTATAAGATGCAATGTACGCAGCCACCAATAAATATTTAGAGTGACGTGGTAGGTGACATAATGTTTTTTGTTTTGATAATTTTGCCTCTTCTGCAGTCTCATTTTGATAACTACTTGCTGGAACAATATTTGACTGAAGTGTCTTAAAATCTTGGGCCAACTTTGGCTCAATTGCCTTCCATACTTTGTACAAATTCTTGGCAGACTTTACGTCTTTTTCAGCCAATGGTCTTACAAATTCTTCATAATTTAAAATTGACTGCAAAAAAATAGTTTACAACTTTATATTAATAATCAACATATCTAATAAATACTTCAACTTGATATTTCAAAGCGTAATAAATACTTACAAGTCTTTGAAGTTTTCTCAAGTCTCTACAGGCCATATAAAACACATTTATCGTCGTTGTCACATAGTATAAGAACAAGTCAACATCACAATTTGGTAGTGGCTTGGAAGCTATTATTTTCGTCAATTCATCTATTTTGCAAACAAATAATCGCATTAAATATTTATACGTGAACGAACCATATGCAAATCATTTTTTAGATATTCTACCTTTAGTATACTGAGGAAACCGAATTGTCAGCATATTTTTAAGCTCCAAAAGAGTCGCGTACGAGCTTAAGGGTAGGCTACTGAGGAACAAGACGCAAATATTGAAGGTTACTATATCTTGAATGTGAGACAAAACTTCAATTATATCGCCATGATCTTCTCGTAATAGTTCAGTCTCTTCTATAATCTAATAAAGTTGAATATAAAAAAATGATTAAATGAAAGGTTTTTACTACTATCCATGTTGATAGTTGATTGCATATAGCGTAGTTAAATATAATTATTCGCTCACCAGTATCATTGGTTGTGAACCAATTTTAACTGCAACCCCTATATTCCATAATTCTCTCACAAATGTCGATAAATTATCACAATTTACGTCCTCCAAGTCAACTTGATTCTCTGTATAATTTATAAATAAATTGATGAATAGTTACAGTCATTTGTAATTCATTATTATACTTTACTAGTATGTACACATTCTTCCGGATTAATCAAATTCAAATTCAACAACTATGTACTTACTTAATAGTGACTATCTTTAACATTATTACCGTGAGATTTGAACAATTGTCTGACTATAGTTTCCAAAAATTGACGACGACCACAAATAATTTCTCGTGCATTGACTTGTGCTACATGTTTGAAATGAGGAAGATCTGCAATGACTTTGTCCATTGTGTACGACTTTCCACTAGAATGTGGACCCCAAATTAATACAGCAGACGGTAACACCCTTCGACCCTATAATAATAAAAAATATGATCAATTTAATTCATTGCGAAGTAGATGTCATAATAATTTGTGAATGAATGATGCCAAGAATTTCCACAAGACTCAAAAGAAAAGTTGAATTAGAATTTACCTTTTCAAAGACGGATTTGATTTGATCATATTGAGTCTCCCGAGCAATCACAATCATTGTGACAATTGTACGACCTATCTGTATTCAAAATGCAAAGGTCAACACGTAAAAATTACAGAGAAATGAACCGGTCACAACGTGTGACACACAAGAGCAAAAAAATGTTTTGTTTTTCTTTTTTGGGATTTTGAATTCCGTGTCGGTCTAACGGTGGAAGTTTCACTCAGCCCCAACTTTCTTTTACTTGAAGAAAGAATCCTTTCTCAAAATATTTTAATTTTGTTCATTAAATACTAAGGATAAGTTTCATGCTGTCACGATTATGTTAACGTATGGAATGGAATAAGATAAAACAAAAGTATGGAATATGCAAATTAAAATCATACAAAACTTCAAGTCTTGTCAGAATTATTTCTTACTAATATTTGCCAGTGCCGATTTGCCAAAGAGTCTTTGGATGTACTTAACGAATGAAGATAAATATGATGCAAATTAGTGTAAAATAAGTTTGTTGACTGGTATTATTATTATTCACTAAAAATGTTTATTTTCAGACAAATCATAGTTATATCATGTAAAAATCTTTCAATAAGTATATTATATAATTCTACTAAGTCTACAACTAACTAGTCTCGTTCTCATATTATGTAGTAGATATGTAAAAAAGTTAAAATATAGTCTATAATCTTTGTTTTCTTAAATAGTGTGATTTGATAAATTTATAATTTAAAATTGCTTATTAATACTATTTTGCACCTGGTTATTAGTTACGTCTAATTGTTTATTAAAGCCAACGGACGATGAAGCACTGAATCCTTGTTCAGGTACAGTAAAGTAGTCAAGAAATCCATGTCCCATATTATTCAGCATTCCTCCTGCCATCAAAGACCCTTGGATGCATGCGAAAATTATTAAGAGAATTATTCCACCACCAATGATCAGTACCACCTGAAATATCACGAAACAAAATTTGCATTAGTTATGTAAATTACACAGTATTGTCATTGAAAGCCCAATGGTAACTTTTTTTATTTTACATGCATCATTTACATGAGAAATTCTGAATATACATAATAACATGTCAAACTTGATGATGTACACACAATATAAAGAGTTTAACTAACCTTTTCAACAATAGGAAAATATCCACCGGCACTAGCATCCAATCCAACGCTGCCTCCAACTCCTCCAAGGAATGGGAATAAACCGGGGAGTCCACCACCAAATCCGACTAATCCTGGAAAACCAGCTAAACCAGGGTATGGCGCAACCCCCGATAATCCAGGTACAGCTGGTCCATTTAGTGGAGTCAATGGTGCTGCATAAGAGGGAACACTGTAGGCAGGATTAGCAGAATGAGGAGCAGGAATTGATGGTGGTGATACTGCTTCAGCTGAAACTGATGAAATACTTGAAACGTCTCCACTGGCAGCGGCTTGTAAATCGTGGAGTATATCTTGTGGTTTGATTGCACTGATATTTGCAGGAATTTGACTGGCATTGAAACTTTTGCTAGGAAATGATGCTCCATGAATGGTCCAAGCACAGGACAGGATCCAGAAGAAAGTAGTTAGTCTCACCAACGCCATTTTGTGAGCTGAAAAGAACAAAGAAAAAACAAAGTCCCATTGGATTAATTGTCTTAAAATAATTCTCACAAACTTAAAACACAAACTTATTAAATTCACTTAATATCAGTTCACACAGTAGATAATTTCATAACAAAAGTTTAGAACAAAAATTATAAACAATGAAAAAATTTCCTTACTTGTTAAAACTTGGGCAGGGCAAATTAAGAATTGAAGTAGTTATACGTTAAGGTTAATGTGAGATTTAAAAAAATTAAATAAGAGTATTTACGTCCAGTCGAGTCGTCGGTGAAATGTGTTGTGCGAGAATTTTTTGGTGGAACCTTCCTTTTATAACATCGGTATACAAATTGAGCTGAACATGAGTTGTCACTGTCACTGGCAGGGAATCTAGATCAGTTAATCTTTATGCTAAATATTCTTGGTCTTAATTTTCTGAGAGAATTGTTTTGCTTATCTAGTGGACGTACAAATAAGCATGTACTTAAGTCCTAGTTTATAACATTTCATTTTGTTATGCAACTATATAAGTACATAATATGAACAACCAGCATTGTTAAAGTAAGTATGCAAAATTCATATTGCAAGTGCCCCAAGTCAAGAGAACAAAAAAATTCCTAGGCAAATTTCTCCAAGTGAAAGCTATTACGTTCCTAATTTTATCAAAAATCACATGCAAAGTCGACTGATTCACAATTTACTTTATTTATTTATTGCTAAAATAAAATCGTCTTCCTTTCGTCTTTCTTTCATGCCAATTCAAGAAACCACTGTACCTACATAAGTAAATTGATGATTTATTTACATTTTAGCAATAAATTAGTGAGATGAGTTTTCCTTGACTATTCAGAGGGAAACAAACTCGTGGAGAAAGTCCCAAAGATATTTTTTTGTCAGATTTCTTGTCTCTTTAGTTGACGACTTAATCATAATTCGTGAATTAGTTAATTAGTGAATGTTACATTTGTTTTCAACTCGTAGATTACAAAAATATTACAGTCAGTTTAGAATCATAGCCGCTACAATGTCCGGGGTAAAAACATCTGTATAGTTTAATAGTTCTTTACATAATGTAAATAAGTAACTTACATAAATGAATAATGAGATTTTATTTATGCATGTTAATAATATTTTGTGTAGGTTATCGAGCCTAACATGAAAACATCTTTACCTTCCGGGACTACGAGTACAGTTGTCACCGATTGGGTGGAAACAAGTAAAATTCCTACGATAAAGAAAGGTCAAATCATCGAAGATGACAGTAGATACCTCATACATAGTGAATGGACAGTTGATGACATTACAACCAAGAAGACTGCCAAATTCTTGAAATGTTTCAATATAGCTAAACCCTTGAATGGAACATTTGATGATCTACTGGCCAATTCAGAACGCCTTTTATTTGACACACCGCCTGTTCAAGTTGAGAGGTTTGTGGAAGTTTTTATTCTAATTTTAATTATTCATTTTTGTACATGCAGACGAAGACTGTAATATGTATTTTACAAGATTACATTGCTTTTTTCAACTAGTGAGCTCATATGCTATTCACCCTCTGGAAAAAAGAAAGCTGTTGTAGTCAAAGTTGGAACGGGAGAAGATGCTTATCAAAATTTGCAGGTCATTTGAATACTATACATATATACATAAATTAAGACGCAAGCAATGAAGATAACAATAATGTGAATGTTTGGGAATTTAAAGATTTGGAATTCAGACACTCTTGAGAAGACGTATGACATGAAAGAACTTGATATCCATAAAGCCATTTACGTCTCAGGTATAAAATTCATGCAAAACTCTGCTTAGTAAATTGTTGACTTCATCGTCATATGGATATATTGTATATAATTAATTTCAGGGGTATGGGGTACTACCATGTCATTTAGCCCAGATGAAAAGACATTGGTGTACTTGGCTGAGAAGAAGCCTCCAAAGTCCGATCCATTTTTCAGTTCATACTCTCGTCGGGATTTAGATTCACCAACCGACGATGATAAAGCACCGAGAGTAAATACTTTTATTTTTAATTATAATTATTTCTACTGCAGGATAATAATTATCCTTTCAATCAATTCATTTTTGTATGAACAGGGTCAGGATAGTGACTTTAAACAAACGTGGGGTGAACAATTGGAAGGTTGTTATGATACAATTATTGTGACACTTAATATTGAAAATGTTAGAGACGGGTGAGTCCAGCTCTATTCTAATGAAAGTAAGGTAAATTATTCAAAACAATGTAAAACATTATGCAATTACTTTATTTCAGAGCTGACGCATTCCACTACTATACTGTGCCAAACAATGACTTTGCTTATGATTTACAATGGGTCGGCAATAGTTCTGTTATTGGGGTTGCAATCACGAATCAAATATGGAGATTAGGTTTAATTTACTGCTCAAACAGGGAGAGTAGAATTTTTCAGGTTAGTAATAGTTATTACTTTTAAATTATTCTTGAGCATAAATTCATTAAATGTATTGTGCCTCTTTTGAAAATTTCACAGTATGATGAAACTGGCTTCAGATATCTAAGTGACAGTGGACGTGTAGCAATATGTCCTCGTGTCTGCCCAACTGGCGCTTATGTAATTTGGCAGGATAGAGATACATTTGGTCAACATGAGTCTTCTCGATCTATCATGATGAGAGAAATATTTTCTACTGCAGCTGACGTCCGATATGTCAGTGTATTTTTTATGCAAATCTGTCACAACAATGGATCTTTTTAAATTAACTTTTTAAATACTTTTTCAGGACAACAATCGACCACAATTGGTTGCCCCATGTACCGATAATGAAATTCGTTCCGGGCCTGCTTTTTATGTTAATTTCCCAAATAAATGCTTTACACCTGATGGAGAGTCTGCCTATTTTTTAACCAGTTATGGGGCTAGGAATCATGTAATGCGTTTCACACGGCGACAACAGGGCTGTACGTTACGATTACAAATGTATATCATGAATCTGTATAACATGAAATTAAATGTCTTTTCATTGTTTTAATTTAGGTGTCGAACAAATTGAGAATTGTTCAGGTGACATTCAGGATATTCTTTGGGTTGAAAAAGATTTCCTCCTCGTGTCTTGTAGTTCTTCATCAAGAAAGCCTTTTCTAGAACTTGTTGAGTTGAGATCTAATAAATATAAGAGACTTTCACTGACAAAGTCTGAACCATTTATACTTCCTGAGCCGTCAGTGTCAATCGTACCCAGTGAAGACACCCTTTGGGAGCTTACCCCTCCATCCAGTTACCTTGAGCCCACTGGAAGGCAAAACAAAGTCCCGGTGATTGTTTTTCCACATGGAGGTCCTCATGGAGGTAATTTATTTCTCATTGATTATCCTATCAGCTACAAATTAGTACAAATAATAATAAAATTGACTGTATATTTTTTAGTTTTTCTCGACTCATTTGATCATGATGTTGCCTACTTATTGAAACGTGGTATGCAAATTCATAAATCCATTTAATAAATTTATCTTATGTTTCCATTATGGCTACATAGCTACATAATTATTCTTATTTTTGACACACTTCATAGGTTTTGCTATTTTTCGTGTCAACTACATTGGAAGTACAGGCACTAAACAAGATATGACAGGAAAGCTTCTCGGAAGAATAAGTGAGGCTGATGTGGGTGACTATATAATTATTGAATCAAGTAAAAAATAAACATAACTAACTGTTATTTTTATTATTTTATCCATCAGGTTTCAAACATTCAACAGTTGGTTGAAGGCTTACTACAGAGTCATGGAGAGAATATAGACAAGCGAAATATTTTCCTCCTCGGTGGATCCCATGGAGGCTTTGTTGTCTCTCATTTGTCTTCCAAATTTCCAGTACATTTTTTTTTCAGAATAAGTTTTGTAATTAATGTTCTGGACAAAGCTTCAGCACTAAATATAATTTTTCTTTATTCAGGGTTTTTACCGAGCGGCAGTTGTGAGAAATCCTGTAATTGATTTAAATACAATGATTGGTACCAGTGACATTACTGACTGGTAAGTTTATTTTGTACTCCTTTAAAAAATATACAAATTAGTAGTATATAGATATAGAGGTTTATTTCATTATTCACAGGGTGTACGTTGAAAGTGGAGTACTATTTGATAAGGAGAAACTGCTCATTCCGGCTGTCAGTAGTAATGAAGATGCTGAAAAATTGAGAAATTTCTCTCCCCTTACTCTTGCACACAAAGTTGAAAACCCAACACTTATCATGGTAAAAATAATGACATACTTATTTTACTTGTAAAAATTGCACGGGTAGTTATTTTTACTGTCCTAAAAAAAGTTACAAAATTATTTTATTCCATGGACAAAGTTTTATTGAGTTTCTTTTGTGTTTCAAGCTTGGAACGGAAGACTTGCGTGTCCCAATGTCACAGGGTATGTATTGATTTTGTTATTTCATAATTTAAGTGTGCATACTGTTATTACTACCTCATATAGTAGGTATACAAAAAATTATTCTAATAAATTTCTTTCAAGGTATGGCCTACTATCGAGCTCTCAAGTCTCATGGAAAAGAAGTCGAGTAAGAATATACATTGCAAATTTTATAGATATCCCACTCTCATGTATATTGGTCATGTTTCATGTATAAACTTTTATCACGTTAAACAAATATATTGAAATACATTTTCGTGACACACGCTTCTTTGTTACAGGATGAAAATCTACAAAGATAACCATGCCTTGTCCAAAACTCCTGTTCGAGCAGACTCAAGAGTTCATATTGCCAATTTCTTCATGAAGTGGACTGTCAACCAATAAATGGTCTCGCCTCTAGCCAATGTTAAAAGCGAGAAGAAAAAATACATAATGATACATAAAGAATTTCTTTCTAGTGTCTTTGCTTTATTCAATGTGTACTTTTAAAAAAACAAACAATCATTCATTCTTGGAGGGAATAAATTACACAAGCAATTTAAATTATCAAGGCCAAAGTTTCTATTGAATCACATGTCATTTGTTCAACGTTCCATAAATTATTATTTCCACAATTATTTTACTTACACTTATATGGTATTTAGTATTTAAAATTCTGAGTTACATGCGATAGTGTTGTATACAAAATATGCAGTTCAAACATTCATACTATAAATACTGGCTCTTCTTACTTTCTGTTGTACATGTGCATAGAAAATATTTTAGAGTGAAAGAGGAACAACAACAGGAAAAGAAATGAATTTGCATACGATACATACGATATAAGTACAGTATATTATATTGTCATATTATGTTTGTTCTCTAAAATGACCAGGAAAGAATATATTCCACGAAATTCCCACTATCATGAGGACAACATATAGAGACAAACAAATTATGGAAACTATTTTCTCCCATTTTAATTGTCTCAAGTTTCTCAAAACAACGACTCCCACTAACAGACCTGCCAATGCTCCAGCAAAGTGAGCCACGTAACCAATCTAGAAAAATTATAAAACATTAAATTTATGCAGAATCATTCAGCTAATCATAAATATGCAAAGACAAACAAAACTGGTTAACACTTATGTTATGACAGAGTATATAATTATCCCATAATCTTACATGTGTGTCTACGCCTGTGTATCTGTAGTAAATGGCCATTCCGACGTCAAAGACAGCAAATACTCCAAAACCAAGGACTCGAACAATTGCAAATTTCATCTCAGACCAATTCTGTTAAAAGAGATAAACGGTTAGTAGAAAAAAATAATTTGCCTAATAGCAGCAATTTTTTTTTAAAAAAACTCACCAACACAACAGTCGCAATATGGGCTGCAATCAATGCATACACGCCTCCAGACGCACCAGCCAAGTATGCACTAGGATCCGTTATAGACGTTCCTAATGAGCCTGCAATCACTCCGGCTATGGAGTCATAAAAGTTTTGAATACCATGAATGAAAATAATACAGCTCAGCTTGAATTCCTGGCTCTTTTCATTATTTGTGATTATATTTTTCCTTACCTGAATATATTATAAGGATTCTCCACCAACGATGAACCAGTTCTAAAGGCACCCCAAGAACCAATTGAACTAAGACGTTGAAAATGATATGCATATATCTACGATAAAAATATAAAATTAAGATTGAATAACTATTTTACAATCATACTTTTTTTGTAAATTAGAGGAATCCTTCACAAGTTTTCACTTACCCTGAATGAACAAACATGTATGTAAGGAAACGCCATGCTTCGTAACGTCGGGTAGGATTATAAATTAAAACTAAAAAGTATGAACAAAAAAAACGGTTAATGAGACATAATTTTTCTGTTGAAAAATAAACAGACAAAAAACAGTAATTTTCACCTGAGTCAATAGGAGCTGGTCCATTTGGTCCAATAAGACCCTTTGTTTCATAGAGATGAACAGCATGATAAATAAATATTCCCAGCTGAAAAGTAGGTACATCAAATGTTCAAAATAAAATTAGAACTTATAATACATTTTGAATGTCGTATTTGGAATGCTGTAAAAAAATTAATGAACTTACTTCAATCAAACTAATACTAAACATAAATATGGGAGGATTTGATGTACACGAATATTCATCCATGTAGCGTTGTTTATATTTTCCTCGTTTATTTCGAGGTATAACACTGTAAGCGGCTGCCCAAAGTGCTCTATTTAATTCAAAAAATGAAGTTGCTTAGTTATTTTAAACCAGATTATGAACACGTCAATTTAAATTCGTATTGTTACCTTCTTATTAAAGGTCTGGTCAAGGCCTCATACTCTTTACCTCTAACCTAAAAATTACAAAATACAACAAAAATGTCAACCTAGAAAACATCACAAACTAAAATACTTGGACACATCCATTTTAACTTGTCACATTTTTTATACCATGGCCAAAAATTCAGAGTAGCTAATTTTTCCATTTTGATCAATGTCTGCTTTGTCTAAGAGGATCTCCACAGTTTCTTCCGGAATTCCATGCTGTACCTCAGCTCTACTTAAGATTTCTTTCATGTGTGTTAGCTTAACTTCCCCATTCACATCAGGATCAAACTAAAGATGAAGGATATACACAAAATTGGTAGTCGTTTAGCAATACTTAAAATCTTTATATATGCTTATATAAATACTAATTTTTTTTATCCATCTGATAGTCAACAAGGCTACACTTAATCTGTTTTATTACCAAACTTTTTTTATGTATTAAAGAACTTTTACCATTTTAAAAACCGGACCCCAATCCTAATAAAAAGAGGCAAAAATTGTACATAAAATTAAAATGTAATAGACACTTTGAAATAAATTTAATCATTGTATAAAAATAAAAACAAAAGACAAGAAAAATAAAAACCAACTTACCCTGTCAATGTCTTGCAAGGGAATTGTTGAATGGTCTTTTCTGGATGCCGGGCGAACTGGACGACTCATATTTTGTTTTGTATATTTTTTAAAAAACTTTGAGATGTTGTTATAAAATGTTATTGTTATTCACTACGATAAATGCAAAGAAGATGCTCTAGTGTACTAATTGAGAGGAAATCCAATGTCACAATGAATATCTACAAAGACAAGGGGTAAACTTCACAGCTCAATATCACGGTAACTCAACATTTCCGGTTCCCCCCTAAAACATGTTAAATCCCGTCTATTGTAATTTACGCCACCCCTTCGAACGCCACCGCCACGCCACCCCCCTCTATTTTCCTTGATTTTAGTGGGGATGGCTTTCTATATTTTTTGACAAATTCAACGAAAATGTGAGAAATTTAAAAGGTATGGCTTGTATATGTTTTGAGAACTTTAAATGGGATGGCGTTGTAATTATATATGTGAAATAAGAAATTATTGTTGCTTAAAATACGTATACATCATTATTGACAGTGGTGTAGTTTTGTATGGTAGTATGCAGGGGCGGACTGGGCCTCAAAATTCTAGGCGGCATCGTCCCGCCACCGGCCTCACCAAATAGCGGTTACAATATAAATGAGCACGCTACTAAATAATCGTAAATTAAGATTTTTATTACTTGATGTCTAATTTCAGATTAAATATTGAGTCTAAAATAATCAGAATTTTTTTATGGAAAGAAAATAAATCAGTTTTATTACGTTTTACTACAAAATGGATCATACAATGAAGCTTTTACCCAAGAGGTCGCTTTTTTCCGCTACCTTGTCAATAATTTCATTAACGTCAAGATTGATTAAAATATTTTTTTCTACAGACATTAACATAAATGCATCCAAATGTTCTTGACTCAATGTGCTTCTCAAGCGATTCTTGATAAACTTTAATTTGGAAAAACTCCTCTCACATGCAACTTGAGTAACTGAGAGGGTGAGTAGGAACTTGTAAGCAAAAGCAATATTTTTATAAGATTGAGAGGACAAACTATAACGCAATAGAATTTGATAACAGCAAAGCGCACAGTTTCTCCTCGACAGTTTTTCCAACTATCATCTTTGTCTGGATCATTTGATGAGTCGTCACTATCTTCAGAATTCGAAAGTTGTTCCTGATCCATGTATTCTTCGGAAATTGATAATTTTAGCTTCGGCCAATTCATTGCAAAGCTGCGCAATTCCTCTTTCAAAATTGCCGCCGTTGAATTCCCATTAAATTGAACCAATAGCTCGTTTAATTTTTTAAAAGACAGGTGGTAAATTGTATCTAACGGCGTCAAAATTCTTGGGATCCATACAACAAAATCTCTATAAAGAGCACCATTATCCTTGAATCGTGATTCCATTTGTGTAATTATAGAATCCATTATTTTGTCATGAACTTCAATTTCAAATTTCAAAGATGGATTAACAATTACTTCGTCTGTTTGAATTTCCCCGGGCACTAATTTTCGACGTTAAATTCTTGGCTGCTGAAATTGGCTATCCAATAAAAGGTCGCCGTTGTCAAAATTTTTCAAACGTTTTTCTTCTAATTGGTTGTTAACCCAAATAATAAATTCATTGGCAGTACTTTTCACTCCATCAAAATCTCGATTGATTTTTTTCAATTCTTCAGTTGTGGTCAATACTAAATGGCTGGCCTTTAAAAAATTCATTCCACTAGTTTGCAAATATTCTGAGACGGGGGCTTGTGATTTGACATATTCTTAAGATAATTATAGCACTCAAAATAGTTTCGTAGCGACAAAGATATTTACAATAATTCTTGGAGTTAATTCTGGGAATTGGTTTGGTGTCTTCGTCACACTCTATAATTGTGTGAGTCTCCAACACTGCGACGAACAACGACGTTTCAGGGTGACCAATGGAACCAAATATTTTTTGAAGGGCAAGTCTTTTTCCCACCATCTTGTCGTTCCAATTTTATCAATTTTCTTGGGTCGTTGTCTAACTTTTTTCATATTTTCATTCCAAATCCCCATCCTTTTGTAGGAGTCTCGTATAAACACACAGCAATATTATTGATAGTACTGAATAAAGTGGCAGATTGAATATTTTCACCAGTAGCACTGACGAGAACCAGATTTAACACGTGACTGTAACACCAGACGTGAATTTGGGATGGATTTGCTTGAGTAAGATATGCAGAGCATCCTTCATATTTTCCTTGCATGTTGGATGCCCCATCGGTTGAATTTCCAACACAATTTTTAATTTCAATTTTATTTCCATTCAATTCTCGATCCAGTATATTAAAAAGCTCCTGCCCATTTGTGGAGTCACAATTTGTCAAGACCAGTAGACGCTCATAAACCCTATCGGTGACATAGCGAACTACAATTGAGCATTGTTCGGTCACTGTAATATCTTGGGTAGTATCCATTTGAATACTAAATATTCCCGCCTCTTTTACTTCCTGTCCAATTACATTTTTCATTAATTCCCGGATCCCTTCTACAACATAATTCAGTTGTTATGGACAGCAGCGTGAACTTTGACCCTCGACCTTTACTACCAGGTTTCTTTTCAATTTGACTTTTGTCAGTCACCTTGTCAATGTGCTCTTTCAAAACGTGGTCGAATTTTTTAAGGAGCAAAATAATTTCCAAAAAATTACCATGGTCAAGTCGTTCGTCATTCAGTGAGTAGGCCGACTCGGCTACTGACAATTTGGCTCTGCTACTTAATCCTCTTTTTCCAATTAATCTCACCGTCTCAATAACTCCTGAATTTTTTTCTTTTTTTCTCAACTTGCAATTTTCTTTGGAATAACTGGATTTCAAAAATTATGTTGTAGGCATCCAGATTTCCAATTTTAAAAAAATACTGCTTTTCGCTTTCACGATGAACTTTACTCTTTTGATGTTTGTCAATTTGTTGGTAAACGTGTCTCCACGGTCGGATGCCTTCTTCAAAAATCGTCTGGTCAGAGTGCATACTAAATGCAAGACAAAAGAAACAAAAAGAGATTTTTTTCTCATCAAAACTGAGCCACAATCGTTGGGTTTCGTCATTTTCATAAACCTTGCAGGGGTTAAAGGGCAACAGCTGAGGATTTTGTGGTTGTATGGGATGAAATTTTAGAAATCTTGCTAAATCATTTTCACTAGGTATGCAAAAATAATCTGTACCGTCATTGGAACTGGTTGACCCTTTTGACCTCTGAATTATAGCCTCTTGATCTTGTCTTGATGTGAACATTTCCATATTTTCATCCATCTCAGAAATAACAGTAGTCTGAGAAAGTAATTGGCGGTCATAATCAAGCACGTCCCACTTATTTACAATTGGAACAAATTCAGTTTCGGTCAAAATGTCAGAATAATTTTGTGACGGTCCAGGATTATTTGACTCTGATGTTGGTGACAGGTTGTACGTTGAATTACCGGTCATCTCATCCTGGAAGTGCTCCACGAGATTATCAACAGAATTTGGTGACTTCAATATTGTTTTTTGACATTGTAATTTATTTCAAACTCTCGATGGAAATGGGACTATAAAAACATGTGAAGACAATAAAAGATTAAAGTTCATGGAATACAAAAATGTTGTGATTTTACAAACAAAATTGATTATTAGATTAACTGCTGAGTAAAGTTTATAAAATAATCGTCATACCTTAAAATAATTGCTTTCCTTTTGTATTCTTATTAACTTGAGTCTGAATTGATTTTCTGTCCAAAATTTCATTTATCAGAAGCTGCAGCAAAGATCGGCAAAACTAAAATTCAACAGAAAAAATTACACGAGAAATTAAACCATAACTTATATGGGTTGTTATAGTTGTAATTACGATCCGATTTCATTGAATATTGGTTAAGATATTGATTATTGAAAACAAGAAAACTTTTTTTGGAACGACACACAAAAATCTGTTATTAATCACAATTAAAGTTGCAAAATTTTATAAATAAATGGAATATCTTACCTGTGAAGTGTCGCCGATTTATTTGCGAAATATTCAATAAAGGAATTGCTTGGATTTACAATTAAATGAATTTAAATATCATGAAATTAAGAGATGATTTTTTTCAGAATTGCGAATTTCCCGGATAACGTTTTTTACTCAGTGGTTGCAAAAAAACTTTGAAATTTTTTATGATCAATTCGTAACAAGAATATGTAAATGCTGACAGAATTGGATACTTTTTTCAATAAATGTAAGAGGCCCCGCATTAAATATTGCTGGCTTCAGATAAAAGTTTGGAGGCCTCACATTTAATTTTGTTGTCCTCAGAAATTATGTTCCAGGCCACACATTTAACCTTTGAGGCCTCCTACGTAAAATTCTGGAGGCCTCAAATAAAATTTGGGAGGCCTCAGATAAAATTTCGGCGGCATGATATAAAATTCCGGAGGCCTCAGACAAAATCCTAGAGGCCAGCATGCAATTGTAGAGGTCTTGCATGAATTTTGACAACTTTACTAGAAATTCTGTAATCGTCAGTTCAAATTCTGGAGGACTATTGAATTATTCTCATAATTCAAAAGCACTGACTGACAAAAAATTATTTTGCAAAGACGCACCGGGGTACAATGCTAATTATGTTCAGTTCCAAGCAGCTAAAACTAACGACCGGCCTCGGCGGCATATGCCGCCCTGGCCAGTCCGCCCCTGGTAGTTTGTACAAGTAGAACATTTTAAATAAAATCATCCAAATCATACTAATATTGAAGCCACTAATCATTCCTACAAGATGCTGGAGAATTCTTACGCCGTTTTCCATTAAAATTGTACGTTGAAAAGTCGAATGCATTGGACACAATAAAAATATTTACTAGCTACATGAACAATGTGGAATTTATTCTCACACAGGGAGAGAGAGAAGGGTTTACCAAGAAACCTAGTCAATGTCAAAGACTATACATAGTTTATCTCTCGCTCTCTCTCTCTATACTTTATATTTCACTAGAATTAACCATTTGTTTTCCCAAAACATGCGGCATGACTCATATCTTAAGCCTTCTTTGGTAAAAAAGGTCGAATATACATATTCGGAAGGCAGAAGCAGCCAAAGCTAGAGCAGTAGTAGTTTAAAAAAAATTGAGAGTAACAGAGAAAAAAAAATTGGGCAAAAAATGTTGAAGTTGAAAAATTTTTATTAAAGTTGAGGGAGCAATTAAAAAACAGAAGGAGGAGCTGGGATTGTTAAAAGCTAGAAAGCAACAACAACTGAAGGCAATACGGGAGGAACGAGAGAAACTGGAAGGACAACAACATCACTTCCCACCTGCAACTGCACCCTGTCCGACCACTCCAGCAAAAACTAATGAAGCGGAGCTTCGTTCTTACAAAATTACAAGACAAGAGGTAAAAGATGGAACAAAAGTGACATCAACAACAAAGGAAGGATTTAGTTTCTCCAGAATTCATCCAAGACCAGAAAATGAAAAGCAACAACAAAAATTCCATCCTAGAAGGAAACTTTTTAACCATGAGGATTACAGTGCCGATGAGGACTTTCAGGAAAGGAGCAACAACAAGCCTGTTTTTACAACGTAAGAATAAACTTTTCTTTAAAAAAAATATCGTCACTGGATTTTAATTTTTGCAGGTCCGAAAAAAAGAAAACTTTGACAAGTCAAAAAAGAAGGCAAAGATTGAAGATAGAGAGCAACGTGGCATCTACAACAGAAGAATTTCTGCAGTTAACGACTTGAAATCTTTTTATTGAGGAACAACCACGCAACCCCAGAACCACTTGTATCGAGAAGTCGGATATTGGTGACAAAACTGTAAACAAACAAATGATCAATACTGTTATAAATATCATACGAGTATATATGAATGGGTATAAATATAATGTAATTAAGTTTGCTTTAGATTGTAGCTTACAAAGTTGTCGATTATGAGCGCATTGGCCCATACTGGAGGAAGGAGGAGTTGAGATGGGGACCCAGCCACGGTTACAAGAAACCAAACGGATTTTTTCCTGATGGTGGTCCGAAAGCCAGGTGGAACTGCAACCAAAAAAAATACATAGTCAAAACCCTGAAAACACATTAGTGAGACAAGAGTTTTGGAATATTAGGAAATCTTTCAAACCATTTAACCCCGACGATTGGGAAGATGACTATGTCTATGTCTGTTATTCTGGCAAGATAAATATGGATGACTACCAAAATGCTCCTCATGGAAATGCCAAGAAACGTGGGACGACAGCAAAAAGGTTGAGAACAGCCGAGCTTCTCGGTGACAGCGTCACACCAGCACAACAACCTCCTCTTCCTGGATATGTGGCAGCATCCCATCGTCTAAAAAATAAAATAAAAAACAAGTTACAAAATGGTTACAGAATGTTCACATTCTGGTTACAGTACTTTATGTACGCAAATTACATGTAATGGCACAAAAAATAAGTTTAAATTTTGCTATTTAGGACGCTGAAACGGGAAGGTGTGGTGGCAGGTGAAAAGCAAAAGGATATTCTTCGGAATAGTGCTCAAATATACAACTTTAAATCAAATCAAGAAGAGAAAGTGGACAGAGTGGAGGATGATCTGTGGGATGTTTCTCGTGCCGCCTTGACTACTAACCTCATATCTGACGTACCCATTGTGAGAAAACATAAGTGTGTAATATCAAGCCACATACAAATGTACAAACATGTAAATGACGTACTACACCGGTGAGTGTTTCTGTAACTTCACTTTGAAAAAATGTAACCATTAGTCATTCCTCTATCTCTCTCTCTTGTATCAAAGTTAATTAAAGATAAAAAAAATTTGAGTGTTTTTTTGTAGGAACAACTCTTACATTGGCACTATATTGAACACATGTAACTGAACTATGACCCTTTGCTTTTAATAAGCGTGAGCGATGTGAAGGTGGTTTTAGAGAACCATCAAGTTCCCAAATCATAACACCACCTTCACCTCCAATGGCCAATTCACGTTCTGAATAAGGTCTAGGTAGTCATTTTATTTACAAAATTAATTTAAGAAATGTCAAAATGATGAAAAGTACCTCATAATTTTTTGTAATAATAAATGAAGTGAATTGAAATAATAAACTTACCTCCAGGATAATGATGACACTTTAGTTTGATCTACAGATTTGACATAGTGAAAACCGTCGTAAACTGAAAGTTACCACAATAAAAATAACAAATTGTCCTCATTCCTTAACATAAATATTACATTTTCATTTCAAAGTAAAGAAATTTACCTCAGTTTGTCAATACTCTGACACTATCATCATGAAGGGCAATAGCTCACTTGGAACCTAAACAATTGTAATCATTGCCAATATTTAATAACACAGAATAATCATAAAATTTAATGCATGTTGACATAATTTGTACAAGTTAGAATTATATTAAAGTTTAATAATTAAACTACTTACAAGTTGGATGCCAACTCATTGCACGTATCCACAAGTCTTTGCACTCTCGAACTGGCGAGTAATTTTCAATTAAGTCATCAATCTCCAACTAGAAAATTTCGTAGTAAAAAAAGACAAATGTCTATTTGTTTCTGTACCAAGACATGTATTGTTATTGTTGTACAAATCAAAGGAGGAATAAGAAAGTTATGCGTACCCCTTAATGAGGATATAATTTGACAAGTATTTTCCTTCTAGACTTTTGTACAGTATCCCAAAAATGTAAAAGATTAACTACAGCACTTTTCATATAATTTGGAATGGTTTCTTCATTTTGAAAGTATTTGACAACTCCAATAAATCCATCGGCATACCAGGCATTCCACATTCCTTTTAGTTTACCCGAACTAGAAACAACGAGAGTAGACATACAATTTATTTCCTTTCTATTTCTTAAAAACTAAAATGACAAATTGATTTATAACAAGAAAGAATTGATTCTTACCGAGATGTAACGATAAAATTATGCCTCGTCTCAGTCACTCTAATGCTCGACACTCATGTGAGGTGAAAAATCTAGTGTGATAATATTTAAAATAAACAATAACATTCTACGTTTTAAACCATGGACCAACTTATAAATAGACAACTACATACATGTGTTTGAAATCATTTTAAACTCTTGTCTTTTTGTGTAAAAATACCTATGGGACATTCCTCGTTTGACGACACTATTGTTTTCAGTACGGAAGCTGCCTCACATATTGTCACTCTTTCAGGTCTTGGAATTGGTGGAAACCTTACATTTTTTACAATAAATTTTATGTAAAGAATACCAAAGACAAAACCATTTTAAAGCGGAACTTAACTTACCGATCCAACGTAGATGTTGGTTTCACGTTGTCCATTGCAAAGATATTTGTGAAATACAAGAAATATAAATGAAATAGAGAAATATTAACACTCTTTGATTAAAATCACATCACCAAAAAATTGGGAAAAAAGTTTGGAATTTATGGACGATTTATGATCAGAATTTATTACTTGAACAGGAGGTAGATTTTCTGAATCAATTATGAGAATATCAGTACCACTTCCAACGGCTTTGAGTCCAAGTAATTGTGATATAATCAACAATTAAAGTTTTTTAAAACACTTAGACAAATGTAAACAATTGACGCCATCCCCGTTGAAATTGTCAAAGAAATGCAAAGCCATCCCCACTAAAATCAAGGAAAATAGAGGGGGGTGGCGTGGCGGTGGCGTTCGAAGGGGTAGCGTAAATTACAATAGACGGTTAAATCCTATCCTCAACAAGTATGACTAACTCTCTAGCCCAACAGGTAACATTCAATACTGGCGGACTCACCATAAGTATTAGTCACTTTTTAATATAGTCAAGTTATTCGCTGTAGGCCTGGTTCCTCTCTCTCTCTCTTTCTATATTACCCAATGATTAGGCATAGACCAAGTTCAAATTCGTAAAACTTTAATACTGATGTATGCACGAGGAACTATTCATAAGTATTAGATGCAACCTTGTTGTTTACATTGTCAAATCTATGTGTTTGTATTTGAGGGAGCGTACTTTTATTAATGAGCTTGCATCAATATATAAATATAATATGTGATAAATTGAGTATAGTTATCTAAATACATCCTATCGAAAACCATCAGCGCTTATCTGTAAAACAAAAGAGTAAAAAATTTAATATGATATTACCATAAGTAGCATGTCAACATTAATTCACTTCAGCACACACTTGTAAGTAAAGTGTAATAGTAATCCTTTTTGATGCAAAAATTAAACAAGTACATTTTATATACATTTATACATTAAGGTGATAAAAACTTCCTGATAACTTACGTGGTAGTAAGTAGAACAGACTTCTGGGATCTTGCCATAAGTTTTGCATAACTTGGCTTCATATTTATTTTCTACATTTGACAGTTCTAGTCTTATATGAGGGATTGGAGCCCAGGTGTCACCTAGAAAGGGAATTTCATATTTTTCCCCATCTTCATCGAATCGGGAAGTCATATTATTTGTCACGACTATCTACAAAAATCAAAATAGTCCGAAAATAGCAAATGGAGACATACATCTGTATTCATGACTGGACAACTTGTAACAAGAACTAAAAAATTGAGTTCATAGCTTTTTTTTATATTACACACATTATTCGATATCTTTATAAGCTAAAAGTTTGTAAGATTGATTTAAAACTTACAGCTATACGATATTTGTTTATTAGACGGTACCACTCTTGAGCAAAAAAGTATAAGCTCATAGGTTTTCCACTACCACTCCCTGTCAACGGGTTGTCAGTGTAGTAAAGATATGAAAGACTATCAATTACTACAAGCTTTATCTGTACATGATAATGTAATATACGAAAATATTATATCATTTCATTGACAGTTTCATACTTGTGTTTTGTGTATATGCATCAGTTAGATGATTCGGGTTAAAAATAATAAGTATAAAATGCATACCTTGTTATGTTGAGCTATATAATCTTCTAGTTCTAGGACAATCGCTCGTAAACTTTTCAAGGAACCACATGGAATAATATGTACTCCCTTTTGTAGAGACTCTGAAGTGACTTGTGGCCTCTCTCTCCTCTCCTGGGTGGTTAAAATATTTGTACAATGCTCGGCACATGCCCTGGCCATTTCTTTGAATCGAGCACTCGAACAAGAATTTTCAGTGTCAATGAACACGGCTTCAGCCTGTAACCCTTGAAGGGAACGGGGTAACTGAACATTAATACACAATTGGTAACACAAAGTGGTTTTCCCCATCCCTTTGGTCCCAAAAATTTCTGTCACATAACCACACTCAACACCACCTCCACCAAGAAGACTGTCCAATCTTTTACTGAATGTTGGAATTGCAAATTCCGTCTTGTTTGACAAAGCCTGTGAATTGAATAAATTGTACAATTAATTTTACACTCAACAATTTAAACAATTGACAATATGATTATTTTCTTTCAAATTAATTGACAACTAACTTTAATCCACTTTGCTAACTGCAATGACACTATAGCTTCCGAGTTACGTTGAACATTCATGGTAAATACCTTTGTGAAATACACTAAATATCAAAAAAACAACAAGAAAAAGGCAAAACCATTTTTGACGAAGAAAAAACAAAAAACTTTTGCCGGGCTACAAATTTGAATAGCCTCATTTGCATGTGCACAGACTGGGGTGAATAAATACTCCTTGTAGAAAAAGTCGCTCACCAAAAACTTTAATTAAATGCCATTTAGTAGCTTAAATATGAACAATAAGATGTGTAATATTTTTGTCAATTGTCATTTTGTTGGTAGCAAATTTTATTACACTTAAAATAAATCAGAAGGTCAGACAATCTGTCCATCCGATTAAAAAGTTTTTTTTTTACAATTTTATTTTGTAAATTAATTTTCAAATTAGGTCTTTAAAATTATTGTCGATATAGTCCACATGTACGAACAACACTATTTTACATTTACATCTCTGCAAAGTATTTACTTTTAAAAGAGGCATTAAGGATCTAACGAGTATGAAGGAATAATCGTTCATGATCAGCAAGTTACTTGAAGAAAAATAAAAGACTTTTAAGTACATTCTAAAAACATTTTTTTGTGATTCGATACATAGTACAATGTACAATAAAATCTAACCAATAAATTACTCGTACAATTAGAATATTAATAAAATATGTCACATTTAAAATATAAAATGACGCGTTCAATTCAAGGCTTCATGGAGCATCAGTTCGTCTTGTTAGTCGAAGGTTTAATGGTGAGTCCGGGACTAAAATTGTCTGCATTGTTGGTTTTAATTCGTCACTCTCAATTCGAAATGTTTGCACCGTCTTTTATCAAACAAAAAAATTATTCACATTGTCATTTGCTTTCAATATATGTACCATTAAAATTAATCACAATTAAACTCACACGGGCAAGAAGCAAATGTAGCATGGACTGAATGATCATTTTTCCCAAACAAGAGCGAATACCAAGACCAAAAGGTTGATAAGCGTACGGAGAGTTGACACCGATGTGATTTCGATGAAAATTCCCTTCATCCTCTAAAGACTCATCCCCCTTCTTTTCTCTCGACCATCTTTCTGGCCAAAATTTCTCTGGATTTGGGAAGAATTCTTCATTTCGATGGGACACGTAGAATGACATGGCTACTGATTGCTGTAAAACCCATTAAATGACTCGATTAAATCCATTAAATATTTTCAAATATAAAATGATAACTGAAAATACTCACTCCAGCCGGAATTTCGTAGCCACCAATGACCGAGTCATTTGGGAGAATCCGACAGACAAATGGGGCTGTTGGATAGAGTCGAAAAGTCTCTTTGAGGACCATCCTCACATATTTCAAATCATCCAAATGAGAGTGACTCACAGGGACTCCTGGACCACAAACTTTTTGAATCTCTTGGTAAACCTTTTCTTGTACTTCCGGATGTCTTCCCAAAGTGTTCAACACCCACATTAGCGTGATTGCCGGCTGAGTAAAATAAAAAGATGGGCATTTTCATTTAATTAATTAATTAAAATTAATAAAAACTTGACATTTTCTTACCGGTTCTATTGGGACAATGAACCCGGCACAAATGTCGAGTAGAGTTTGACGAGAAAATGTTTTGGTTCTGTAAAGTTGATATAAAAGTCCACCTTCTCGAATCATCTTCTCATCATCCTCCGCATCCATCTTGTCAAACTCTTTCAACGTGAACTCTGTAATGTTTTTACCTACATCAAGTCAAAATTAAATTTATAATTTTTATACAAATTAATTTAAAATTTTCTAAATTCATATTTTAAATTTTAAATATTTAAAAATAGTATTTACATGTAGCTACCAGTTCATCCATTGACGTTTCAAAAGTTCTCCAAACTTTGGTATTAAATTTATGAGCCAGCCGAGGAGGAATAACGAGCATTTTACAATTTTCTAACATAATTCTTCTCGCTCTTGTCACAAATGAGGAGGTGTCCATGTTCAATGCTGTCCATTGTTTTTTCCAAATATTTCCCAGTATCGTGTAGGCCACCCCTAAAATTCATTTAAATTTTATAATTTTGAACTAAATTTAATTTAATTTTAGTTTAGTCTTATTTTATTGAGAGCAAACCTTCAAAACCCCACCTAAAAGCATGAATCTCAGCATCATGAAGAGTAGTGCCATGGGTTGAAATTAGTCTTTCCCATTCTTTCATAATTTCAGTCATATGATTCTCAAAAGGTTTCATCATCATGGCGTCAATTTTTGGGGCACGTTTGAGAAGAATTCCATTTGTTTTCCGACGATTTATCCACCAGTCCTCTCCCTCCCTGTATAAAGATAATCAGGAAAATTAAATGACATTTGTAACATTGCCACTTCATGTTGAAGATCATGTACAGTCAAATGAATGACATTGATAGAATGTCTTGTGTAGGGAGGTCAAAGATGAACTAATATCTGTCATTCTTTCAATGCTTTGGGTGTAAAAATAAAATTTAGATAGAGAGTCCCTTCATTCCAGCATCCTGTACTGTGTTAATCTTCTTTCATTAGAATTTATTTGTTTCTGCAACCTTACAACTTTTTTTTCAATAATCTGTAGCATTTTTGAATACATTCAGATTTAATACAAATACAACAAAGAAGATGACTTTGAAGCACTGAGTCGGCAAAGAATCTTACACTGCACCTCTTATGCAAAAGTGACAATCTGTCCTGTGCCTATGTCATTTGTCATTAGTATGCACTATTTAAATGACTTATTAAGTTTCATCACTAGTTTAAGTAAGCATTTTCCAGCTTGACAATTTTTTCCTCAACTTTCCCCAAAAGAATGGCTAGATATGAGAAGAAATTATTAGAATATTCATGACTCACTACAAATAATCTGACTGACCTTTTGAAAGGACATGAAAGCAACAAGTCAGAGACAAGTTAGTGGTCAATAATTGCATTTTTGCGATTTTTTAAAATGGCTAAAACCTCCATATGATTTTAATGAAACCTGTACATCTACAATTTGTGTGAAAAAATCAAGAGTATAAATTGATAAAGTTTATGCTTACCAACTTGACAGTTAAAGAGATAAAGATGGATTTTTTTTGAAAAAAGTACAAAAAATGGGGAAAGTATTTATGTCTAGACCAAGACCAGTAAAAGTTTGTTTCCATTCTTTGGATCAAGTTCAAAAAAGAATTTTAAAGTATGATTCACATGATACTGCACATATTGAATATGATCATAAAATTAAATAAATTTTTAGAGTCATGCCTAAACTTGAAAACAATTGAGACTACCTGTTTATTAAGTCGTAGTAGTCAAGGTGTGTATTTTATGTAAATTGAGACCCATTGTAAATAATACATAATTGAAAATGCGTCACGATTAGGATGAATTCTACACTTATAACAATGCCAATGCACTTACTGATAAAATGTATTAAAGTTGACATACGAGTCAAATGATTCAATTACCTAATTTAAACTTTAATATTATGTATTTACATTAGTAGACTCACTACTACAATGTACATGACACTTTACTGATTAAAAAAATGATAGTTTTAAACTGTCACTCTCATAATCATGTCAATAAATATTTTGTCACCGGTTCTGTGTACACTTAAATGAAAATACAAAATCAAAAATGGTTGCAGGAAACGAGTCAAGTGTGTGGTCCTCAAGAAAAACTTTTTATATAAATATTTAGTACACGGTTAAATTCTCATCATTTTTTTATGTATAAGACACCTACAACTACTCACTACAACATGTACAATAATGATTATTATGCAATGAAGAGAGAGAGAGAGAGAGAGAGAGAGAGACGGAATTGTGGAGGAAATGTTTACAAAATATTTAAATGAGTTTGAAAAAGGTGTGGTGGTAGACAGATGAGGAATCTTTTGTGAGGATGATGTTGAATAGCACGTAGAGAGAGAGAGAGTCTAGGAATGTGTACAATGTATGTCCCTACTATTAGTTAGTTGAGCACCCACATAAATACAGTCTGATGTACTTGTGTTAACCCTTAAAGAATTTTGTAGTTTGGGTTTGCCAAGTCACTTTTGTGCGTAGCCTTCACCTTCCCTTTCGTTGGAGCAAGAAAAAGTCAAGAAGATTCTGAGAATCATACAAAAACATGTTGAGAATCTGTCCACTTGCTTCTAGACATGTTAAACCAAGTATAGTCTCTCATTTTCTATAATGCAACTCGCTTTTCCACTCTATCACTCTTTACATAGACGGTATGCAGTGTAGCCTGATTTATGCTTGATCAAGTCTAAACGTGCCCCCTTCTTCGTCTTCATCTTCGGGGCACAGGCAATGGACTCTGGTCATCATCATATCACTTTTTTTTCATCTCTCAAAAAACTTCTTCAAGTTATCTCATCATGATGACATTTTGCGACGAATAATACAGAGAATAATTTTTTTGTTCTCATGTTCAAATTATCAGAGAGAGAGAGCAACTATTTCTTATCCGGTTTCTAATAACAAAGTTGTTGACTGGTATTTTAATAAAATACTCGTAAAATCAAGTGTGTAAGATTGGTCCACAATTATGATTAGTCAATGCAAATTGTAGTACAAAGTTTTCATTTGATGTTTTTTTTTATCAGAATTTTTTTTTCTAATCTCCCTGATTGAGGGACCCTGAACTTTGTTGTGTGATGTCTGTCTTTATTTAAGGAATGAGGGATTATTTTTTTTGAGAAATTAGTCAAGATCAATAGAACTTACTTGAAGAACATACCAGTGAGAGCATCAGGATGGAGTTCTCGGTAAACATTAAAGGCTTCTGGTTTAAGATTACGAGGATAAGTCCCCTCTTGTCGATGAACTTCTTTGTACAAGTCTGGATGAGCCACAAATAATGTTTCCTGCCCGGCCAGGTTCTCTCTGGAACATAATAAAATATTTTGTACATTAAATAAACAATATTTAAAGTACCAAAAATAAAATATAAATGATGAACTAAAGTCAATTGTATTGTAATATTTTGTAAGAAATAAAGAAAATTTACTTGTAAATAGGCCCAAGTTGATGATGGCGCCCAAGAACATAATTATGGATTTGAGAACCACCACCTGCTCGAATAAAGTCAAATAAACTGCCGACAAGAGGGAGACCATGGGGAGAGGGGACTTGAGAAAATGGTTTTGTACACAAAGAACTTTGAGTAGTCGACGGATTGATTTTTGACACTTTATCATTATCCACTGACGTGCTTGGACTCACTCTTGTTGTCGTCGTTGTATTTTTGGGAAGAATTCTAGTAGAAGCTGGAGTATAAATATTTTCTAGGGGAGATTTAAAAGGACACTCAACTCCAAGTCCCGCTGGTTCCAACACACCCGAAGAATTTGACTGAACTGACACAGATTGATCCCGCGTTGTCTGTACACATCTCTTGGATTTTGAATTCCTCAAGAGAACTTTCGCCACTTTCTCAAGTGGTTTCCGCATCTTGAAAGATGATATGTAAAAAAGCAATCTTTTATATAATATGTAGTCTAGAATAACTAAACTCAACACACACTTTTCAAAAAAATTTACTCTTGAGAATACCAGTCCCACCAAACAGTACAAATCATTAAACTTCACTTTGGCTGGAACCCCTTTTTTATGGATAATCAATGCAAACAATATCTACTCCTACTGGGGTGAGTACACGAAATATGTAAAAACAAAAAGGGGAGAATTCAATCCAACATTTTGGACAGGAACGGAAAACAAAAACGTTGATCCAGTCAAATTATTTAGAAGGGAAATGGGAATCAAAAAACGGCTTAGGAAGGGTGAACGTGTGGATTGATGATGGTCAAACCAGACTGACCGACAGTAAAACGGACCATTCGTCGTTGTGGAAAGATTTTTTCTTTGTACGGTGGGGTCTTAATAGTATAAAGTTTCCATTCTTGAAACATCCCTTCTATGTAGTCTGTTCAACTCGACATGACAACCATTCCTCTCAACTCTAAACCCTCTCTCTCTCTCCTTTATCCTTATCAAGACTCAAAACACTTCATGTAGCATAAGTCCCATCTTTTTCATATATAGACCTTTTTTAAAATTGTGTTATTGAATATGCCCATACAAAATATTACATTTAATTCACTACTTTACTTACTCACACACTACAGACTACAGGTTATTATATTATTTATTTATTATCATTATTTTGCAACAATCACTAAACTTGAATCTCATTCCAGTTACTCCAAAGTCCTCCTACAATGTTTAGCTAGCTCATTTATTTGACATACAAGAAAATTTATTAAATTGAAAATGTAGTGTCTATCTCGGAAAGAGCTTAAATAAATAAATTTACATTTTAAATGACCGCTACTACTCTGTTACCATCGTCATTTTGACGATGAGTGTTGTAAGTGCTCACCTCTACAAGTACAAGTGTGGGGTGATTAATACACAGATATTGTACATTTTAAGTTTCATGTGAATTATTTGAAACATTATTATTTATTTAATATCATTTCCCCTCAATTGCACTATGTAAGTAAATTATCAAACTAGAGATAAATTTATCTGTGACATTGACTATACACACAGTTAGCGTGTGCATATGCAATGAATTTAAAAAAAATTATATTTTCATGTAAAAAATACTAACGATAAGTTTACATGTAAATTCATATAAAAATTATACTTTAAAACTTGCTAGACAAATTTTTTTGGTGTTAAATCATGATAATTTTAGACTTGTCTGGATATCCACTACCTACTCTTGAGTTTTAAAAATACCTTACAGTTTTAAAATAATTTTTTTATGACTCAACTTTGAATGTACAAACTAAAACGACAATTTGTTGTGTTACATACAAGAGAAGGAGAACAGACTGTACAGGTAATTCCTTTTCTCTTTTATAAAAGAGTAAAGAATTTACCAAGACAATGGTTTGCTTAGGGGACCATGACAGAAAATTCTCCAGATTCGCAATTGTTATCCAGATCCGTGTGATATACATATATTACAGTACATGTATAAAAAGTACAGACAAAAACGAGAGAGAGAGAGAGAGAGAGAGAATATAGATAGACACTTGAATGTTATTATGCACCAGACAGAGTTCAAGTTTTGTAGACACACTCGTAAACTTGGACTGTATTGTTGTTTAACTCTTATGGTGTGATTCTCCTTTGTTGGTTTCTTTTTTTTTCTTCTTGAAACTCATTTAGAATTTTCAAGGCGATCTCCTGCCCCAACCATATAGTCATGTCCATAAAATTAAAACACAATCTTTATCCCATAGACATCCTACATACTTGCTCTCCCCCATTCCGTTAAACTTATTCTCTCTCTCTGTCTGTCTGAACCCCTTAGAATTTTTAAGGCCATAAATGTCTTAAATTTAGTCGAAAGATATCAACTGATAAAATTTTATGTATGAAATTAAGAGGTCTCAACTACACAAAATTCTCTCCCCACTCACATTATGAGTAAGAAGTCCATTTCATAAACTTTCACCAGCCGCAGCAACAAGTGTCACTTAAATATGAGTCAGTATACATCCTGTTTCTTTGGCAAGCCATCTGATTATTAATAAATTATTATTTTAATTGGCTATCAAAGATACTAATCAAATTTCAATGTCACCCTCATTAAATAATATCTAACACCTTTTTTCCTTATTAAATTAAAGAGAGAGAGAGAGAGACAGATTTTACCTTCGAATACAGAAACAGTTGCAAAATGAATCCAGTTTAGTCCAATTACATTCAGTAATTGTACTTAATTTGTCCCATTAAATGTGGTCAAAGGATTAGGTAGAAACATTTCACTTTATGTATATACAATGAATCAACAGAATTATCAATTAAAATTTTAATTGATATATAGTTTATTTAATTATTTTTATCAATATATATATTCCACACTTTTGATTAAGATTAAAAAAAATTAAATTGATGAAAAGGAACTAACAGAAATAAAGAAAAGGAGGTCGTTCTGTAGAGATAGTGTGTGTGTATTTAATATTTAATTTAATCCGGATAAAATAACTTTCGTTTTGTCACTGTCAATATGTTTTTTCTTCAAGGTTATGACATTATTACGGTAGTAAAACTACCGTAGTTAATTATACCTGGTTAAGTAAGTAAGCATCTAAGTAACATAAATAAGGATATCTAATTACAAAGATTTTAAACAATTCTAGTGAAATTCTATGACTGTACACACATTAATAGGTCATATGACCTAATATTTACTTGTAACTTGTATCATACATAAATATTTTTTTTTACAATTACTCACAACACGAACCATTTAGTTTACTAGTCTAATTGAACTTGCGAAAAAAAAAATTTCCATTGCACAATTTAACAAGGAAAAAAACAAAGACTGTTTCGGCTTTTCAGTGGAAATAAATAAAAATATGACTAGCTAATTGTAACAATAGTAGTAATAATTATTTCAAAAAAGACAAATAAATTCAAAAACACTAAATAAATGAAGAATATCACCAACTCCACGTGATGACTTTCAGACTCTTGATTTTTCTCCCTTTTACTCCGTTTACGGAGGAGAAGATGAAAATAAAGTTGACTCGACTACTAAACTAAAGTTTACTAACTTTTTTATGATATAAATTATGAGTTAAATTAGAGAGACAGATTGGGAGTCCTCGACAGTGTCTGAGAAATTTAGAAAAAAAAGTTTTTGCTTGTCGCAAGGGATGCCTTTTGTTGTCCTGAACAAAGCCTTAAATTGGTCTCGTCTAATATAAAGAGACATGTGATAAACAGATTCTTTTTGCATGTTACTTTACTCAAGTCAAAGACATGTGAAGCCACTAAAGTGTACTAGCTGGAATGGAATAATAATAATAGTAATCAATATTTTAATTTTAACCAAATAGACTTCATCTATACAATATATACACAGTACATAAAATAAAAATGTCTATCTTTGTTGAGAGCATCTTTGAATGAAAATACAGAAGATATAAAATATAGATGGGCAATCACGAGTCATGATGATGATCAACAAATTAAAACGTTCAAGTTTTATTTATACTCAAAATGTAGGTGGATCACTTATTGTTAGATATAGGTAGATATATATTTGTGTTCATGAGTGGTCTCTCTCAATTTTGACTTGCTTAAATTAATTTTATAGTTTGTTCTCTCTCTCTGTTTGTATTACAAATTTGTAATGTTGTTTTCTCTCTCTCTCTCTCTCTCTCTTGTAATATGCAAAACATTTAAAACTTGAATACACTAATATTGCATAACAATTCATTTTTTCTTCATAAGATCTAATATCATGTGTGTACCTGTATATACACAATATTAAATATTTTACATGATCATGATGGATCACTCAGTAAAATGTAAAAAGATTCTTCTACCATCTCCTCAAACCAAAAATGATTGGAAGATCTTTCTTTTACAAATTTAATAGTTATAATTATAATTTAAGGCAAGGAACTAAAACAACGATGAATTTGATCCTCAATCCCCATTCCAATAACGCAAACCATGACCATCATGGCTCCCAATATTGAACTCCAACTTGGTACTTCACTAAAGATTAGCACCTGGAAAGAATCAAGAATTAGAATACTGACCCAACAAGTTTTCCCCAATAAATTCAACGCACAATCCTCATCCTAAAGTTACTCATCCTCATCATCTACTTGATCAATCAGTTAATTGTGAGTCTGTACAATTAATTTCTCTTAGCATAGACTTGTAGTATAATAATTACACTTTGTCTAAATTGTACAAACTCTCATCTTTCTCTTTTTCATTGAATGAGCGTTCTCTATATTTTATGTAAATGTAAGAAACTGAATTTGTAAATTTTTCAGTTGTAATTTTCACCTGTAAAACATAAGCGAGGACAATGTCAAGGGATCGAGTGACAGCGACTCTTCCAGCTCCTTCATGGGAGAGGGCAACCGCAACAAGGATTTGACCTGAGAGACCAAAGACACCCACAAGGAAGATTAAGACCCAGTCAAAGAGAGATTCTGAGGGAATTGAATATTCTCCCAGGGCAACGAGAATGATGGCACTGATGACGAGAGACCAGAAGGAGAATTGGAAGACGACGACTGAGAAATGAACATCTTTACATTTTCTCATCACTACCATATTAATGGCAGTGAACAGAGTTCCACAGAGTGCTGCGGCGTAGCCCAAAATATTATAAGTTTCTCTGGTCATATCTTGATTTGGGAAGATGAATGGTGGTTTTGTGATCAAAACAACTCCACCCACAAGTAAAAATACGATGAAAGTTCGGTAGAATCCACATGGTTCCCTCAGCCAAATGTGAGACATTACCATCACAAAGACGGGGGAGCTGTGAGAAAAGAGAATCATGTGTCACCATTTTGCACATCTTTTCCAAATCACATCTGCATAAAAATAACAAGAAACTTTAAATATACACTAGCCAGGTATACCTAAAGATAATTGTAGCCGCATCTCCTAATGGAAGTAACCGAAAGGAATAGAAAAGCAGAACAAGAGTTGTCCCTCCAACTAGTCCTTGGAGAAAAAGAAGTAAGCGTGAACCTAGTTAAAATTCCAATCATTTAATAAATTCCATAGACAAATTGAATGGGATTTTTTCCCATATTTAATCATGTATCATGAAAATGGAAATTTTCTATTAGTAATTACCAGAAGGACCGAGAACATTTTGTCCTTTGCATAGTGCAATGGGTAACGTGACTGCAATCTGTCATTTTATTGTTAAAAAAGGAGTTATTTCATAATAATATTTTGAAATATTGTGGGTATTAACCTGTCTTTATAGTTGGGATTTTAGTTTTGACTTATAAGATTATTATTATTATTATTTTAGTAATCCGTATTAGTTTAAAACTATCTTGTACGGTTCTTGCCCTTCATATTTTAACTTTACATGTACGAGGAGGTACATGACAATTTTCTATATTAAATATTTTCTAATATAAATTCTTAAGACCTTGGCCCTATAGACTATAGGCCTTGACTATGGAATTTATTCTTTCTACTAGTCTACATATGTATGTACAGCCCATACATTTAATTGTGATGACACATACAATGTAAAATTTTCAAGTAATACTGATGAATTCCCCATCAACCCGCCTCAATAATTAGATAATTAATTGTTCACCTGAAATAGTGATCGAATGATGAGTAATTCCATAGGATCGACATTATCAAGATACTTGACGGTTCCGGAGCAAAGAGTAAAAAAGACCCCCGAGATGAAGGCAAGAAGAACTCCCAGCCAATTAGTTTTAGTTGGGACAATTTTTTTGGGTATTAATGGAGTCCGATCATCACAACTTCGGTTTGTTGGTGGTAAGAGAGGAGGGTAGAGTGGGGCGGAGGGTAAATTTTGATAATTTTCTGCTGTTTGTTGTTTATTGTAGACATCCTGTGTCTCTCCACCACCCTCCTGTTGATTATTAAGATCACCAGATTTATTATTATCACTGGGTTGATACTGAATAAACTGCGGAATGTATGATTTATCAAGGGTACTCATTTTCTCTCAATTTTATTTTCCCCCAATTTTTGTAGAAAATAAAATAAAATAAATAAATGATCCTTTGTCTCTCTCCTTTCTCGTACAAAATGATGAATGACGACCCTAACTAAACTACGTACAACTAAGGATTTATTATATTAAAGTTCTTTTCATGGCACACCATTCCTTTCAATCAATCAAAAAAAACATCTGTCAAATGACGATACTGAGGATGACTATTGCAACCATCAGCTTTAGCTTAGAAGATGAGAAATCACAGTACATATTTTCCCAAAAGAAAAGGATTATCTTTGCAATCTTTTTGATGTACGTATTGACATCATGAATTAAATATATATATATCAAGTTACAGGAGTTTGTAATTATGGAGGTGGAAAATTACAAATATAAAAAAAAATTATTTGGGGTATAGTCTACAGCTTGTACAAGTACTTAAATTTAGTTGTATAACTCCAACTTGCACCATATTATAATTATACTGATAGCACTGTTAGCCCACACACACACAGAAAGTCTTTTTTTTATAATCCCAAATGATGGTCAGTATTATTATTAACTTAATTTTGAGAGTGTTAAAAATGGGTCTATACAGTCAAGATAAGTTGGTCGTTAATTTGGTCTCCTTGAGTTTACCAGGAGGAGTGTTTGGTGTTATAATAGTACCTGTCAAAAATTATTAATATATTGTATTGAGGTTTCAGCCCAATGAGAGTACACTAAATGAGTATGATTCATTTGAGTTGAATAAAATTATTATTATTTTATATATCTTAGACACAAGATATATAAATATAACATCTTTGTTGAAAATATTTTGTTTGCTTGTTCATTTCTTCGTCAGTCACTTTAGTATGAGTTTTATTGAGTCTAATAAATGTTTCATTGTGGAGAGAGAGAGAGGTTGTCCATGGGGGTAAGAATGGAAAGCAGAATAAAGTGGAAATGAACTATGGATTTAAGAACTGATCAATGGAAAATAAGGCTCAAGTACTAAGGAAGTGCGTGTCATGTGAGTTGGGCTGATATAATAATAACGGTCGTATCAACCAATCTAAAATCAAAATACTGAATTAAATATTTGTTTTGGACCATGTACATGTACCCATAGTCTGAAGAATGTCAAGCACCATTGCCTATTTTATGGAAAAACTACTTATTCTACTACTCTAGGCACTCTAAGCATAATCCCAACTAAATATGATTTAGTGTAGAGTCAGAATGTAATTCTTATTTGAGACTATTTTTTCTTTTTCCACAAAAGAGAGACCCTTTATGATACTTTGTAGCGTTAAATAAACATAAGCCCAACAATATTTAAGGGCTCATATCTCGTACATCCTCGTACATCAAACAAAACTGGGACCCTTTAAACCTTAAAAGGGTCACCTTTATCTCCCGTCTTCAGCCTTGAGGACACCTGGTGACTCATCTTTGACCTGGTCGAGATGACTCATAAGGACATGGGAGGAAGTGAAAAAAGTTGACTCTTCTCACGAAGACTGTTTTTCTCGTCTTTGAACTCCTCAGAAGGGAATTTTTGTAAGCCCTCAAATATTTTTCATTGTATTGTAACGAATGTGGTGTGGTTCTATCTGTATTTACAAGGATTACAAAAAGAGGGGCCCTTAATTGGGTCTCAACGAATGGAAAGATGTAAAAACTGCTCAGACTCTATTTAGTTACGACATGTACAGGGTTCGCCATAACTTCTCGCACTCTTGCAGCCTAACTACAAACGTTGAAAAACGGTCAAAAATATAGTTTTGCTGACCTATGTCAAAGAAATCAGAGGTCCATAATTGGGAGCTCTATAAAACAGTATTTTTGTTGATGTCCCCACCCTTGTAGTTTAACTAGGAAGGAGGGTGTGGGAGGGTATGTGAGACCCTGTATGATTATATCTGAAACCAAGAGTATGCATTAGTATGCAAACAAGATTAGTGAAGATAGGGCATAATATAAATACTGATATAATAACTTGCAATGGTTTCTCAACGGAAATTTCGATGACGCGCATTAACGAAGGGGAAAAAACTCGGAAAAAAAGAACTCCCATGCAACTTAAGGTTTACAATCATTTATTGACCAAGACACACAAAAACTAAATAAATGTAGTTTAAACTCATGTTTTCCTTGTTTGTGCCTTCCATGAAATAAAGTTTAACATTTGATATTTTGATCAGCCTGCCGCCAGTATCAATACAATGTTGTTTTTTGAAGGACCATTGTTAGCAGACATTTGCTTTCATTTTTTTGCCATGCACTAGTATTGCATCACCATTGTCATACAAAAAAATAAATCATAATAATGACGTATATTATACTCATCTCATTCATTTTAACCTAAATAGTATTTGGTACATAGTAGTAGTAGAATAGTACGGGGAAATAGAGACCCAGTTTGAGCGTTCCTTGGGCTTTGACAATCAACAAAGTTAATTTTTCAGTACTTTATTACACTCGCAAATATTAAATAGTGAATCGGAGAGGAGTTGGTGATTCAAATTAAAAAGAAAAAAGAGGAAAAGGAGGGTTGTAAATTAGGAAAATAATTATGAATATGGAAGAGACGAACGGACGGACAGATCAAGGTGAATTTATATTATAACATTTTTGGAAAACACATTGCAGCCAAAGCCTCCTTCAATTGAGCTCTGGCACGCACAAAAAGTGGCATGATCCAGTCCGCCGCAGTGTTCGCTGACTGTAGGATTTTGTACAAAATTTGGGGTTTGGGCTGACATTTAAAATATTTGTGGGGCTTAAATTTGTAGTTACTTGGTCAGATAAATATTTAGGGGGGTGTGTCGAGTGGAGTTTTGGAAAAGTTGAAGGGATTTTGGGACAAAAATTAGGGATTGAGAGAGAGAGCGGAGACTGGGCAGCATAGGGAATTGCCGGGAATTGGCGTTTGTATTTTTTCTTGATTCCAAGGATAGACTCATATAATCCACTAACTCTCGTCACCACTTTAGGAGTAAATTGGCTGAATTGAATTATATTTAGGTGTGAGTTTACTTGTGACATACTAACTACTGTGTACATTTCTTCACAGCAGTTTGTCCATCAATGCCGACGAGGCAAACGAACAACAGCAGACTTAACCTACAATTACAGTTGCACAATTTAAACATGGAAAATAATTATTCTAATTCTAGTCGACTGCCTCCTAATTACTCAAATCAAAAATTAGTGAATGAGGATTATTTAGACAGTGATCGTGAGGCTCAAAATGGGAATGTCAATTCAACAATTGCAGGGGGAGGGGACTTTTCCAATAATGACAATAATGGACCCGGAAACTCGGAACAGAGGCCCATTAGAAAAGTTGAATGGATAACCGTCTCAATTCTTTGCTATGTGAATCTAATCAATTACATGGACCGATTCACTATAGCTGGTGAGGAATTATTTATTTATTTTTAATTTGTTTTTTTTAATTACCAAATTACGTGATTAATTATGACTGAGGTCAGCAATATTTTGTATTTACAATTTAATGATTTACAAACAATCTCAAGCATATGTAGTCAATTATGTAATTATTTGTTTATTTATTTTATGTTCATAGGCATCTTGGACAAGATTCAATGTAATTTTGATATCAATGATAGTGAAGCGGGATTATTACAGACTGCATTTGTTGTGTCCTACATGGTTTTTGCACCCGTCTTTGGCTACCTCGGTGACAGATACTCTCGAAAATATTTGATGGCATTTGGAGTGTCACTTTGGTGTATCACAACTCTCCTTGGATCTTTTATGCATAGTTTTGGATGGTTCATTACATTCCGTGCATTAGTTGGTATTGGAGAAGCCAGCTATTCTACCATTGCACCAACAATAAGTGAGTAAAAGTTATTTATCTTACATGATGATGAATCGATGAATATGATATTGTGCTCATTTGAACAATGTATGATTTGCATTGAATTTGCATACATTTCTTTGTCGTATTATGTTTAATCAACATGTTTTACTTTCTGTTATTTTTTTCCGGGAACCAGTTAGTGATATGTTTGTGGATAGACGTAAGTTCAAAGTTTATTTCATGTCAGCAATTTATTAATGTATGTTTTTAAAAAAAAGTCTTAGATATTAACTGTATTTACTCTTACTTGACAGGCCGTTCCAAAATGCTGGCTCTATTCTACTTTGCCATTCCTGTTGGCAGGTAATATTTTAATGTTTACAGACATGAAAAGATTGTTAAATAAATGTTTTGCTGGTCAATTGTTGTTGTCGTTGTCTAAGACAAGTTGTCTTTATGATCCTTATGCAATATTTTTTCTTTTAAATTTCTGTAGTGGTCTCGGGTATATTGTGGGGTCTGAAACAGCACGTCTGACTGACACATGGGAATGGGCACTTCGAGTGACACCAATTATGGGAGCTATAGCAGTATTTTTAATACTCTGTATTATGGTCGATCCAGCTCGGGGAGAGAGCGAAAATTCGCATCTCAAAGCAACTTCATACAAAGAAGATATTATCTATTTATGCAAAAACCCGAGTTTTATGTTGTCAACCCTTGGATTTACATGCGTGGCATTCGTCGCTGGTGCACTTGCCTGGTGGGGACCTAAGTTCATCACGTTGGGGCTAAAAGCTGGAGGAGATCCGGATGTACAAATGAATGATGTTTCCTTCAAGTTTGGACTCATCACCATGATATCAGGATTGGTAGGTGTCCCCTTGGGATCATTGTTGGCTCAAGCTCTCCGAGAACGTAATTCACGTGCTGATCCATTAGTGTGTGCCTTTGGTAAGATTATTCTGCAATTCTTGTAAATTATACGCTAATTCATTGTCAATTGAAAAGTAACATTTGACATTTTCATCTGATAGGTTTATTGATGAGTACGCCGTTCCTATTCTTTGCTGCTGTGCTTGCCAAACATCATACAACCGCCTGTTTCACTCTTATCTTCTTTGGAGAATTATTTCTTAACCTAAATTGGTACGTTAAATGAAAATACTATTCTTCATTAGTTATGTAAGACAAACAAGAAGATTTTTATTATCATTGTGTACACAGGTCCGTCGTGGCAGACATTCTACTATATGTCGTGATTCCAACTCGAAGATCCACAGCTGAAGCTTTTCAGATATTACTTTCACATGCTCTAGGAGATGCTGGAAGCCCCTACATCATTGGACAAGTATGACATAAATGACCAAATTTATTTGAGTGAATGTACGAATTTTTACATGTTTATAAAAATCATATCAGAATTCTAGGACATTGTATGTGTTCAAAGTTCAAAGATAAGGTTTTATCAGGCCAACCAAGTAGACTCATGAACGCCCACATGATATAACCAATGATTCTACAAGTGCATATTACAAATGTTGACTTGTATGATTGTGTAATGTTGATGATGAGTATACATTACATTGTATTAATTTTTTGACTAATTTCAAAACAAAAATTCTTTACAGGTTTCCGAGTGGTTGAAAGTTTATCTATCACCATCAGAAGCCCTGGAAACTCTGTCATCGGCGGCCGTGATGACGACATCAATGCTGGGTCTAAATGCAACAACTGAGATGCCAGGAGTAGGAGGAGGACCAAATTGTGCCGGCTCTGATGCATTCTTAGAAGCAGCCGACATTAATGTTCAATTTAATAGTCTTCAGTATTCATTATTCATTACCAGTTTTGTTGAAGTATTCGGTGGATTATTCTTCCTCATAACTGCATGGTACATTATTGATGACAAATTAAAAGCTGACAAAGCCATTGTTGGTGAGTGCGACTCTTAAATTTATAATTATTTTAAGCCTCTTGATGTATGTTGTTGTTTTTTTTATACGTGTGTACGCTTCTAACTGTTTGAGGCTTATTTCGTTTTGGCATGCAATGGTTTTTGTGACTTGGATCATTAGCTACAGGACAGGGTGATCAGGGGAGTGACAAGGAGATGAAAGACAAGAAGATCTCTAATGGTGAAACTGGACATGCTGTCCAAAGCACGCGCTTGTAGCCCAACTAATTGTTTATCCTCCTCCTTGGTATTAATGACCTGATGGTAATGTTTTTGTTTTTTTTTTACTTTTAGTTGTGACACATTCGAATAAATTCCTGTAAAAAATTCCTCCACTTTTAAATTATGTATTATAACTCTTGACCCCTCTCTCTCTTTCTCTCTCTATCACTACACACATCGTAATGATTTTACAGAATAACTGATCCAATCACAATGACAAAAATATTTGTTTAAACCATAACTTCTTCTGCCTCTTAACAAATTTAAATATGTTAACTTTTGTGAATAATGTATGATACATTTCTTACAAACTGGAAAAATAGTGTGAGTTTTTAGAAGCAAATTTTAACATATTACATAAAACTAACCATAACATGCACAATTTGTACAGTACAAATAATTTATAATTTAATACATTCAAACTCCAGTAATGGGACAGACATGAATTAGAATTAAGATATATTTGACAAGTTTTACATGTTAATTTTATTTTTGACTTTGAACGTCGTCATGTATTAACTGACGTGTACGAATTAATTTTTTTAAAATTTAATGATTTGCTTAAAGCTTTGCGCTTTTGTATATACTAAACTATACTAGTATTATAAATTAATTTTGTAAAAAAAAATACTTTACATTTTTTTAAATAACTATAATATTTAATGGTATTTTTAATTTAATTTTTTTTCTGTATTGTACATATTAAATGTATGTTTTTAATTTTATTGGAGTGTGTATGTATCGTGTAAAAATGTTTTCAAGATAGTCTCAAATATAGTCATCAAAACTTTTGCTTCAAGCCTAAAAAAGTTTTTTTTGTTCATATTTAATAGTCAGTGATTTCAAATTGTCTTGATGGCTCTGTGCATTTAGTTTTTCCCCTGAAAAAAAAGAATGAAGAAGTGAAGAATGTTTGATTGATCGTTTCATTTCGTGTGTGTTTTGTACATGTGGTTTGACTTTTGTTTCCGTTTCCCTTTAATTAAAGTATGAATTAATGGAAAGAGTATTAATTTAGTTGAATGATGACTCTTTGTGTAGGTGACGAGCTCATGAATGAGGGCTCTGAGCCTAATCATTTCGATGCGGATGGGTACGTTAATTATTTTATTCCTTGTACTATTATGAATTATATTTAGTGTCGTCAATTAAATTAGAAAATATTTAATTTATTTCATTCTACAAGTACTGTACTTTTATTCAATATAAATGATGATGTGTGATGGCGTAAAATGATCTCTATATAAGAGTTGGCTAGTTGATGATTCATCATGCAGTGATGAATCATGAGATTAAATATATTCTTACCTCAGATAATCATGTAAAAGAATTACATTATTTTTAACTTGTAAAGTATTTTTTTTATAGATCTGCAATGCAGATGAGCTAAATTTACAGAGACCATCATCTTAATTTTTTACCTAAATGACATGACCAAGTATCTACTATTAGTTTTCATTGTTTTCTTTGCAGACCGCCTTCGCTCAACTAGTCACAAGAATTTCCAAAAAAAACTCCAATAATTATGTACATAAAACTTGAAAACTTAAAGAACTCAAGACTCTCTTTCTCTCAATACAATTTAGCTACATTCAATTGTAACTTAACAGAAGAAGAAGAAAAAAATTAACTTAACAAATACAAACAGTATCTTTGTAATAATAATGAGTATATTATGCAAAGGAATCAAAATGAAAAAAAAACTTTAATGTGTAATGGTGCTTTTTCAACAACAAAAAAGGGGGGGGGGGCGCAAAACTTTTTTCAGAGGTTTAAAGAATTTAAACAAGTACATATTATATATATAAAATTAATATTAGAAAAAAAGATTGTGCGACTGACTGATTAAATAGCATATATCATACATATATAAAATATAGTATATATGTGTATATGTTAAAAAGAAAGATTCAATTGTCCGTCCCGGGTTGTCAAAGATTATTTTTTTGTTTTGATTTTTTCAAGTATAAAATAATTATACTGTAATTTATATTAATATAGCCGTTCTAAAGTATTTATATAATTATTTATTTATTCATTGAAGGGTAACGTATACTGATTTACAAAGACACTTGTAGAAATTTAGACACACAGAAAAGCAGGTTAGAAAGAGATTGTTGTTGTTTTTGACATGCCCGGAAAAGAACTTGATATTCACTGATTGCGTATATATACCTTTGTTGTGTTTCTACATAAATAAAAATATCTATCAATCAATCGAAAAGACTGGAAGAATTCTTCTTTTTTTTTAGATAGAAAAAAAACGCCTAATGCTAGTTTAATTGTCAATTATATACTGAGGTTGAGAGGGAGAGTCCTTATATGTACTCACCTCTCAACAGTCTGAGTTGACATCAATAACTTAATATTTTACGTATATATTTTGTCTCGTATATTATTATTTATATAGATACCGGTATATGTAGGTACTACCTACTAGGTAGTTTTAGTAGATTAATTATCATTTCAATTCAGAGTGATTTGTACTATCCGTAGCAAAGAAGAATAGAGATCGTATAATGTATTTAGAACTAACAGTTTCAAGAAAGATTCGACACTGTTCAGTAAAAAAATACATGATTATGCGTAATCTTTATACGTCAGACTACTCGGACTTTTTTTTTCTCGTTTTGTTTTGTCATTGTGAAGCGCTTTCGTCTCGACTCTATTATTTTTAGTATGTTATAAAATTTAAAATATATAATTTGTACTGTTGTAAGCTACAATGGATATTAATTTAAATATTTAATTTATTGTACATGGATTATAAATTATTTCATGATAATGATACTGGTAGATACTAGATACACCATTATGAAATAGTCAATGGAAATTATATTATTCAATAAAAAAAACTATTATTCAAGAGGTGGATGACGACGGCGTTTAGATAAAATACCAATATATAAATGTACAAGCAAGACAAGTCATCAAAAAATGGGACTTCCTGTATACTACATGTTGTATTCGTCTGTGTGTATAATATATATAAAAAATACCTATAACGGCTTGTAATAATTTATTATTGTACCCAACAAGTCTTCGGTGTTACATCACACACGGTGACGTTGAGAATGATAGATAAAATGTGTATATTTCACGTGTATAGATATTTATGTTCAGTACTGTGGGCTGTGACCAAAGTAATACATGTAATTTTCCTTTGTTTTTTTCCAATGAGTGCAACAAAATATTAATTAATATGAAAAGAAAAACTTCTTTTTTTGGGAAATTTCCAGAGTGCCAATAAATAAAAAGCTGTCGCATCAAAGTTTCTCATCTTCTTTTTTTGATTTGTTTATTTTGCTCAATTGAGCAAAAAGACACTTTATTTTACATTATTGGTACATTTATTTTTTGATATAACCATCGGTATTGGTTCACTTTATATTTGGTTTATCACAAATTTGTCTGGAATTTAGGCTAAATCAGCATAAATATACATAACAATAATATATGAAACATATACATATTTATAGCGTAACATAACGAATTTCTTTTTTTTTATAATTTGATTGTTTAGCACAATCTCCACACTTTTCTCTCTCCCTCTTTCCTATCTCTATTGTGCTTTTTAATCTTGTTTCTTCTCCGTTTCGTCAGGTGAGGGTTCTCGACCCTTTTGTCGGCGTAAATATTTGTCCAGTATGGCAAATCTCTCAGTTAATCTTACTTTTTCTCTTAGTTTTTGTGGTATCACCATTGCTGTTGAATTGAAATTGAAATTATTATCATTAAATCGAATTAAATTAACCATTGAAATTAAATTGCATTAAATTAAATATTATGTTCATGCAAATTCAATTCAATTATCATCTAGTTTAATTATGTACATATTATATAGATAGAATATATATAGATAGTATTTGACAAATACTATTTGTTGTAAAAAAACAAAATTGTTTGACACCACCGGGATTCGACCTCTTGCAGTCAAACGATTTAACAAATAACCAGGTAGTGAAAAAAAAACCATCTATTCCACAAGAACATGCACACGCTTGGACATTGCAACGCACAGTGAAAAGCGGTAGTCTCTACCACTCGTTTTCTCTCGTCCGCTTTTCATTTTCACCGTCATAACTTAGGTGAAAGTTCATTTTTCATGTAAAAAAGCAAAGTAAATCAGTTCTATACGTCAAGTACTAGTGATATAAAGTAATTTCAGACAGTGTTGAGCACAATTTTGAAGGGAAAATGAAACGGGATAGCTCCTCCAATGGACGCCATCAGGACAAGGTAAGAAAATTCCATTTTCGTCTCATTTTCCACTATCTGAAGTGATCAAATTAGGGTTTTCACATCCTAATTGTGAACAATGTTGTCCACTAGAGTGTTTGCAACTGTTTCCCCGAATTTTCATTTTGATTAGACATTATAAATTGATGACTTTCTCAAAATAGTTCCATGTATTATGTAATGTGTGTGTATGGTCTTTTTACAGAGTGACAATGAAGATGATGATGTTTTTGATGATAAATCTAACGAGAATTGGACAAAAAAGATGAAAAAAGGTGCCAATGTGACTCCTTCTTCATCTAACAATGTATCCTCTCCTAGTACTGAAATGTCTACTGGTCCTTCTTCTACTAAAACACCTAAGAAGCATCCATTCAACCTATTAACTAAAGACCAACAGGATGAAGTAAAGGAATTAGTGGAGCAGTATTGGACTAATGACAATAAGAGAAGATTTAGATGTTTGGCTGATGAATGTGACAAAAATTACTCAACTAAAAGTAATACAGATTTTATGAAATGTATATGCACACACACATGTGCTATTTTCTCATTTTATGATTGTTTTATTATGTAGTCAATGCTTTAGACCATGTCGCAGTGAAACATGTATTTGGTGACCCTAAGCCTTGTGTTTGTTAAGTGTGTAAAGCTAGATTCGCCGATACAGGTTCACTTATATCAACACAAATAAATAGATGTATAGCATACAGTTCAAAAAAGGGTTTAATTATTTAACAACATGTACAGGTACTTTGGCCACTCATGAAAAAATAGTACACGGGACAGACGACGATCTGCCCTGGGTGTGTGACGAACCTGAATGTACAGCACGATTCCCAAAAGAAACTTTGTTGGCTAGGCACATGGAGGGTCACAATCCGAAAAGTCTTGAATGTGACGAGTGTGATCGGAGGTTTACTTATGAAAGTACATAGAATTATTTGAAATGGCATGTCGAAAAACCTATTCTACGAGATAAAATTTAGCTTCTAATAATGCATGTATTTCAAACCTTTATTATAGTTACTCTCCAACGTCACAAACAAGAAGTTCATGGTGATGATGATGACAAGCCTTTCAGCTGTAGTTTTTGCGACAGAAAATTCATATCGAGACCAAGGGCTGACACACATGAGATGATTCATTCAGACATAAAGGAGAGAAGGTGTGTAGTGTGCGGGAACTTTTTTAAGCACAACTGTAAGTACTAGCTAGCACAATCACAAAAAATTGCCGAACAAAATAAATGAATTAATGCACAAATGTATTACAATTTAAAAAAGATGTAATGGAGAAAACGAGGATAAATATTTCATAATTCTCTTTTTACAGTTCAACTTCAACAACATGTTCGCGACCAGCATAGTGGACCAAACACGGTTGATTGTGAAATCTGTCACAGGACTCTGACAAAACGTTGGCTCGTTACACACATGAAAATCCATGAGTTGAATCAAAACGTCTATTGCTGCTGGTGTGACGAATATTTCAACGATGTTTCCCATAAAGAACATGTGAAGTCAGCCGAGTGTGTTGAAAATCGGGATAAGAAATCTCTATCCTCTGTCAAATTTCCAAAAGCCATTCCAATACACCCGAATACTGAGACTTACTATGACTACATTCATATTGTCTACTCTAATCCCAATGACCCAAATGACCCTCAATTTAATTATTGTAAAGATGACAAGGGGCAAGTCAAGAAATGCAGAATTTGTAAAATGATACCAAATGTTAAAACAATATATTCTCGAGGAATGAAATGGATCATCCCCGATGGACTGTCATGTCAAAGTGCTTGGCACTTATATATTATTATTTTGGGCGAAGAGAATGAAGATCAAGAACGTTATGGTGGTAAAAGCAAGAAACAAGTGTCTGTGAGGGCATTTGAACATTTCTTTCATAAATCAAATTCAGATGGTAAATTGTGTAAGTTTGCCTCTATTTGAAATACAATACAACTATTTACTATTTTAATTGGGTATCTATGTTTGAAATCTAATACTATATATGTTTCAATAATTTTAGTAAAACAAGCAATTGACCATACTAAAGAAAATAGTAAGAAAATCTCTGTCGCCCCCCTATGCTCACTTATTGACGCTGACCCTGTCGCTTTATCTTTTGGAGAGATTCAACTACATTTGGATTTTGACATGTGTAACCACCACAAGGGAGGACGAAATTCTATTCTAGGTGGACCAGAATTGGAACTATACTATGATTCCCTATTGGTTGATGAACAGAATGAGTTCATTGAAAAGAAAATTCGACACATTCATCATATTTCTTCTAATATTAGGGACTAAACGATTTTTCAATTTTTTTCCCCCCGTTCTCGTTTCATATATATAAAATTTCGTATGTTATATGAAATTATATATATTGTATAAAATTTCATAATTTTCATATGTCAAGAAGTAAATAAACTTAAATAAACTATGAATAGTTTAATAATTGCGTAATTACCGGTGGTCAAAGTGTTTCCAAGGAATACAATGAAAAACATTACACTTATAACTGGAACCTGCCAAGTAGCCTCTGAAATTGAAATGAAATACTATTTAATTATTTCAGAACATTTTGAAATAAAGTAAGAAAAGCGCATTATAGAATATTTATTAGAGCATACTGTACATGTACAGTAAAGTGTAAATGAATTTTTAAAAAATCAAACCTGGATGATAGGACAGCAGGTACAGCGTATACGCATTATAAAGTTGAAAGGCATAGCCCAAGAATAAGAATGGCAATAGAAAACTAAGTCCTCTCCACATCCAAGAATGGAAGCCCTCAATGGTTATATCCATATTATGTCGCTCTCCAAGCGCACGCAAGCGATACAGACAACCACGTTGATATCGGAATTGAAGAAATTGGACCAAACCTATACAATCACAAATACAAGTTAATAATACAATGCATAACCATTACAAAAGTTATATTATAGAATTGCATCCAAAAGTACAACTTACTTATGTAAACGTTGAACCACATAAACTGGGAACGGAACGAATAGTAAACAGCATTGTTGGGCCAAATAAGAAGAACCCCAGAGAGAATTGTTGATATAAAACTGTTGGTGCAAATAAATAATTAATACAGTGTATTTACATTATATCATATCCTATGAACGTAATATAAAAGTCATCTTAAGAATTTATAGAAATTGAATAAGTACTTACTGATGTGTTAACCACCATCCCTTGACACGTGAGCCATTGACTTTGAGGATACTTTCACGAATCGTTAATGTGCAATAATACCACACCAGCAGAAACATGAAGAGCAAATCCAACACTCTGTATGAGTGAAAGCCAATTTGGACATTATTATTTATTATTATAAACAAAAAAAATTATACGGAATTTGTGTACCAAAGTAACTCACCTAGAGTTCATAAATATATTCACAAAAGAGATGAACAATGCAATTCCATTTATAATGAACTTAAACTTTTCGTATTCATCCTTATACTTGAACCTACAATCATATTATACAACATATAAATTACAATGAAAGATGGTTATTACTGTACACATATATTGCTATCGTCCGTCAAGACAAAGTCTTACTTATCATCTTTGTTTAATATAGAAACATTGACATTTCCCAGAATGATACGCAAGTAAAGTCCATTCTTTTTCGGCAAAGCCTCTTCCATCTCTTGTAGTTGAACCTTACGGTGTGTAATCTTCCTCTCAATATCTTTAACAACCTCTTGACTCTCTGGATTCTTCTCAGATCTGTATTTCAAAGATGACATCAACATAAAATAGTTTGTCATCAAAAATATTTTTTTTTATAAAAAAAAATGTTCACGGTCAAGGTTAAATGAAAGGAAGTATTATCGTTTGAAATGAACAGGTAATTTCATACTACGATGAATATAAAGCTTTTTCCTGTCCATTATATTAGCATTATATAATGTGAATATTATTTACTTCAAGGATTTACGGAGTACTCCAAGACGGTAGCGTTGATGAGACAATTCCTTCATACATTTTGCCTGTAATTTCCCAAGTTCCTCCAGCTTGGCAACATAATCTTTGTGAACAGACTAGAAAAAATTCATTCAATTAGCTAATTAAGTACATGCAATCTTTACGACAATAAAAAAAGGAATAAGTTACATAAGCAAAAAAAAAGACAGATGACTTACGGCAAAATTTCTAAATTCTTCTGTGAGGTCGTCAAAATCTTTGGCAATGGCGTTGACGTCCATTGTTGAAAAATAATACTTAAGCTATTACTGTCATAAGAAATCTGGTCGCTGGACCACTCTTGAACCTTGACCTATGTGTATTAAAGCAAAGATCAAAGATAACTTCAAAGCCGACAAAAAGCAAAGCCCTTTGAATGGACGATTCCGCGCCAATTCGGGACTAGATTTAGACTCTCTCCATCCTCGGCGGTGCTATTTCATCAGATTTAAAATCGTCTCGCATTTTTTTGGTGTGATTTTTTCACTTTTTCTAACTTTAATTTGTGAAATAACCGAGTTATAACACACTTTTTTTAATTGTCAATATCGACACTGACTCCAGACAAGTAATTGTAAGACATTACCATGATTCGATCAGTTTTTAGTCGATTCAGTGCAAGAAGTGCCCTTTGTCGTCTCGGCACAACCTCACCGGCATTAAGTCAGGCATGCGGCAGACTACCCGTAATGGCTCAACTTCCTCCTGCAACTAATTTCCTTGGGTCTATAATGCATATGAGTAATTTACATACCAAAGGTATTTCTTCACATTGTTATTAAACGTTTTATATTTTGTACAATGGTTATTGTACTACAAGTCGATCTTTGTTCTCATGTGATTTTTGTACATGTTATAAATAGGGGATCAAGAGCTATTCAGTTTTTTGACCGAAGAAATCGCATCAGAGAAGAAGCAAATGAAGTCGACCCCAGTCGCAAATTCCGTTGATGGTTTCCAAGTTACGACATCCGCTTCTGAAGTTACTCTGACTAAAAAATTTAATGATGAAACGTATGCAATAAAAATCACTTTCATTCTAATGTGTTTAAAGGATCATGATGCAAGATTTAACGAATAACATTGTGTATACTTTGCAGTATTGAAATTACCCTTAATGTAAACCACACTGTCGATGCAGAAGGCGGTGAGGACCAAACGGAACCAAGACCAGGAGAGGAGGATGCAGGAGCTGAAATGAGATCAAACCCCAACTTTGAAGTTGACATTAAAAAGGGCAATCAAGTTTTGAGTTTTAGCTGCTCATATGTTCGCGAAGGAGTCAGTGAAACACAGGAAGAATACAGTAAATATCCACCTACTTTATTAAAGCATGTTCATATTTTTTTTTAAAAAAAATTATTGGCTAAACTTGTTCAATACTAATTTGATTGTTTGTTAATTTCTTTAGATGACGCCTTCTTAATTGACGAAAGTGAGTTTCTGTACTATTACTTAATTTTTAAAACGGAAATATGATGTTGATCTATAATGTTGTTTGCTTGTGGAATACAGTTGCGTTGTACGAAGGTGAATGGAAGGAGGAAGTTTATGCTGTTGCCGGTGACATTTTGGACGGTGTAAGTATTACTAAAACTTTGAAATGTAAAATGGTGATGATTTCCCTTTTGATGCTTTTATCTAATCGTATATTTTAATTTCCTTTTTGTTTTAGTACCTCTACGATCTCTTTATGAATTTATTGGAAGAACGTGGAATCAGCAACGAGGTATGTCATTCATTTTGTACTACAATAGAAAGATGCATTCATTATATGTCAATAGTGGAATGAAAACAATGAGATCATTAAGTAACTATATCCCCAGAATTAATTTTTTAAACGAGACCTTTGTCTCTGTCCGATTAGTTTTTTCTCAGTTTAATCTGCCATTTTTATGAAATATGAATGCAATTTGAACTTAATTATGATATGCAATTTTATAAATGTGTTCATTCATCTTTTTATATTTTTTTCAGTTTGTGGAAAAACTGTCTGATTTTTGTACTGACTATGAACATCAACTCTATGTCAATTTGTTGACTGGGCTTCAAAACTTTGTCGGCCAAAAGTAATATGTTCAAAATTAGGATATGTCATCTTAAAAGAAATATGAAGCGTCAATTTGCTGTATATTTATAGTAAAATAATAACATCTTTAACCAAGTCTCCTACTGTTTTTTAAAAAGATTTTTTTTTTGTGTATGTAAATGTGGGGTGGGGGACATCACTTCTTTCTCCTTTGAAAAAAAAATAAATTTTACAACAAAAAAAAATTGTTCAGAGGCCATTAGTAATTGATTATTATTGTATTTTGAAAATGAAAGAAAGATTGTATCCATCATTTAGTTTCCCTATTTCAAATAGGCTATTTGTTTTATATGACAAAAAAAAATTTGTTCTTAAAGTGGTTGCTAAAATACTGTGGCGGCGAATAAAAAAAAAGTTAGTCGAAAAGTATATATTATATTATTACGATTCAAGTGCTAATTTTAATTTTGATTTTTTTTTCATCCGGTCTCATATCAGAAGTTTAGCATTTACTGTTTTCATCTTTCTTGCTTACTCCAACTGAGTATACTAATAGAACATCTTGGTGATGGTTGGATTCTCTCTCTATCATACTTGAAGATGTTTCTATAGGTTTATATATATAATATAATATGCTAGAACGTTCAACTCAAATGTTCAATTCCTTTCTATGAAGGATACACTTCGGCCATCATTACATAATATTAAACCGGTCATATAACATTATTTCTTGTAATATAATATATATATATTATAACATTTTACATACAATTTAATCACATACATAATTTTAAATAACTATAACCTAGCAATAATAATAATAATTTATTATTTGATAGAGGAATGCTTGCATTTGACTTGCAAGGAGCGTATTTTGAGACCAACCTAATGTTGACAGTCCTACAAAAACATTTTTTCATCAGATTTTCTTATCCTAATTTTCTTCTTCTACATCCCATAACCTTGGTAAGGGACACCTCCTCCGACCGAATAGGCATTAGGGTAGGTGGGCGGATATCCAGGGGCCATTCCTGGTCCAGCCGTTAGCATCAGCTGAGGTTCTATTAAGATGAACAATCATTAAGTCTCAATATGCTCATAAATATTAAATATAGTACATTTTGAAAACTAAGAGAATGGACTAACCCATTATCATTGGTTTTTGGTCATTTGTAGGGCCTTCCTCAATCCTTTGCATCTCCAGTTCTTCCAATTTATCAATCTGAAATCCCCAATTGAAATGATACAAATTTTAAAAAATGTATTACCAAACTTTATACAAAGTGTTACGATTCTACTTAAATGAATCAAGGATTTACCATATACATTTTATATCATTTTTACAACTAATTTTTAAGTCACAGACAAAAAGTTAGCAACTTACTTTGGTGCGATATTCTCGGAGCACCTGAATCAAATACGGCATAGCAAAATCAACGATACCTGCAAAAATACAATGTCACAAATGAAAAAGTTAGAACATTATTAGTGTAACTTATGATTTATTGTTATCTGGCCATGAATATGATGAAAAAAATATATTTAAAAACTCTGTTTGATTCACTGTGACGTTTTATTAGTTGAAATATTCAACAAATGAATATATTTGGAATCTGTTTAAAAGAAAAAACATGTTCATACTAAAAATTAGTACTAGAATGGTAAAAACAAAAATTGGTACAAAAAAATTCATTAAATGTGAATGAGAAATTAGAGGAATAGAAATTCCGAAATAATAATATAAGTCCAGTTAGGGAGAAGCCTCTTGAATGAGAAGAGTATCGTACGCTTGATCTAACCAAATCATGTATTCTTGAATTCCTGTTTCGAATTCCATTTGAGCCTCATTTGATGTCTTAGCAAGAGAGAAAAACTTGACAGAAAAACATTCCCCTCGCTCCTGAGAGATTGTTCTACAAATATTTTTGATATATTCTCCAATGGTCTTATCTTTTAAGCCATCAGGAAGAAATCCATTTTTATAAAAAAAAGATTCTCATAGCGAATTCCAGAAGAAGACGAACACCCTAAAATTAAATAAAGTAATTCAGAAATGATTATTATATACTTGTATACATAGAGCAAAGAGAGGCTAGGATGCGTATTTTATAGTTACTAATGACTTGCCATTTTTTCACGCCTAAAATTGGTACATTTTTCTTTCTGCACTCATTTGGTAGATATTTATCCGAAATTTCCTTGATGGATTGAAGGTAGCTCGACAACTCGACCACATACTTATTTGACTTGCAGTCTTCTTTAATTGTATCCAAATAACTCACATTAGCGATATTTGAATGAAATGTTTTGAGATGACTCAACAAATGTACTTCCTTGGATATTTTTGTGTTACAAATATTGCATTTGAACACGTTCATACCAAAATGGACTGGTAATAAATGATCTGTCATGGCCATACAATATCCCTTAATACCAAGATCCGATTTCTTTGAGTCACAGCTCTTGTTTCCACAAAAAATAATCCTTGTTGTTGATCATAAGTGGGCATTCTGGTTCCAGGCTTGATGAATGAGGGCAACGGAATTTTAGCGAGACAATCAACAACAGCTTTTGATTTGGCTTCATTTAGCCATGACTCAAGACCTCCTAATGTCATGTCTTCAGTCACATCCTTTAGAAAAAAGTCTCTAACTAAATTAGTATCAATTTGTAAATATTCGGGGGATTCAATCAATCCCTTAGTCACTCCCTGAACCTGTTTCTTTTTCTTGGCAGGAGTAGATGATGATGGTACAGACCGTTTTCTGTTTTCTTCATTCTCAACTGCTGGTGGTGATGTTGTCGGTGACAATAGGGAAGAGGATGTTGAACTCAGACCAGATGATGATGTGCCACATGAATGGCGAGCCTTTTTACCTGGATATCACAATACAAATAATGAAAATCAAAAAATACTTTTCATCATAACAAGTTTTCACTATGAACCAACACAAAATTTAATGTAAAATATAACTTACCAGACATGACTGATGTCCTAGTCGACGTTCTATTTCGTTTTACAATCTTGTACAACTACTTTTGACTAAATAATTACAATTTTAGCAAGAGAAAATGACAAGAATGAAAATTGTCACGGACAATTTTTAGTCAAACTCAAGCGGTCACCTTCGCATGATTTAGGTTTCAATACAGAAGACCCCAATACGGAAAAAATTACATTTAGAGTTTAATCAAAAAGTAAAAAATCAACGATACCATTTCGCCACGAGAGCTCAAGAATGACATCCCTAAAATAGTTAAAACAAATCAAAACAATATTAGATACTTGACATATATTTTGAAATAATTTTGCAAAACAAGTTTTTTGACTTACGGGTGTAACAAATCGTAGCAATGGAAGAGGCAGGCGGAGAAACAGTCTTTGTTGCCATTCTCCAAGAACCAACTGAGGAGTTCTTCCGCAATCTCAGCATTTTTAGATTCTGCTGCATACTCCATAGCGTCCTATAACAATCACCAGAAATATTATAATTGTGACAAGTTGAATAAAATATGAAAAAACAAGACTTTCTCAGAACTATTTTTTAATTAAAATAATAGAGTCAAGTATACCTTGTACAAGCGATCCTTTTTGCATAGCTCAACAGATTGCTTCCACCGATTGTTGCCCTTGTATAGATAGGCTGCAATTCGTCTGAATTCTATCAATTCATGTTTTTCTAGTTTCTGGGCAAGGGCTATATTGTCAAAGTTGTCAAAGGCGTCAATGGAAGTGCGAAGCCCTATTTTTAAAAGTAAATTCAAATCAATGTTAAAGATGTCACTTGATAAAATTTAGTGTAAATATAAAACTAACAATTGAAGAGTGAATTTATTACCTTGATAATCTTCCTCCTCAATGAGTAAACTGTTAAGTGCCTCACTATTTTTGAAAAAAAGTTAAACACGAATGAATAAATAGATGACAAAACAATTAATTGTACGTTATTTCAGATATATTCATTTTTCAACTTACTTAATGGCTTTGTTGTTTAAACTTTGAACTGCTCTCAGATAGGGTTTTACCAACTGTAAATGGTTCACCTAGTAAATGAGAAAAAAACCCACAAATATAATTTTAATCCTCATATTTCATAAAACACGACATCATTGTAATAAATGAATAAAAAAAATGCAGACAAACTTACTTTGGTAAAAAAGTTTACAGCTCGCGTGTGATCCATTCGTGGAGCCAAGACAAGAAGTAAATCATTTAAAAGCATGGGTTTATAGTCCAAATAAAATTGGATTGCTTTATAGTACAATTCAATGTTGGCAACTTTGGTGATGATGTCTTTGAAATGAGACTCTCTCCATGCTTCTGTGGGATGAGCCACCATAGCAGTCACAGCATTGTCATACTCTTCATATTTATCGTAAAGAAATACCAATTCTGCCCATAAATGCGCTTGTTCTGCTGCTCGAAGAACCTTTGGAATGTTCACCCGAGACCAGAACAACTCTAAATGTTCCTTCATTTTCTCTGGCTTATATTTTGAGTATAAGATCTGTAGAAAAATCACAGCATCGTTTATTAATTATTTGAAATTATTATGTAGTTATCCAGTGCACACATCAGATATAAAAAATAAAATATTTATACAATACTTACCGCTAACTCAGTAAACATGCCCATATGAGCTCTTTCAAGCCCCAAAGCAGCTTCCAATAAGTTAATCAACTCTTCAAAGTAACCTCTGTCTTGATAATGATTAATCAAATCTTCAAGTTCATCCGCATGTACTACTATGTGTAGACCACACATCTGAGCTAGACGAAATTCTCCTGATTCCACACAAGCAAAACATACTTCCTTCCACGTCCTCGTACTGAAACAATTTATACACAGAGAAATTTTTATATAATTCTATCATTTATATACCTATCAATTGTATACCCCAATTACATGCACAATAATAATACTTTTATTCAATATTTTGACGTAATTTCTAACCTGTTTGCTTTCCTTGCTGAGTCAACTGCACCTTGATATTCTTTCAAATGCACAAGTGTAATTGCCAATCGTGCAAAATTTGAGATATTATTGTACAGCAATTTCGCAGCTTCAAACATGCTTGAATCAAAGCATCTGTCTCCAATCTAAATTATTTTTATTATTATTAATTAGTTGCCATAAAATAAAACTATCAAAAAATATTTTTTATTATTTGTATTAATAAATTATTAATTTTTCGTAAAGAAAGTCGTCATACCTTTTGAATGTCAGCATGATTTGGCCCGGATACAAATTCTTCCAAGTCAGCAAGGCGACCAGTTTTAGCGTAAGCAAAAATCAATTCGGTCTCAATGTATGACTCACGCGCTTTCTTTCTTGCCATTTGAAGATATCTCACCAAGTCTTCCCAGCTCTCTGTTTTAATCATTTTAAAGTATAATATTAGAATCAAGACCTATGTTTGTGTTCACCTACATTACACAATCATGAAATATTCTTGACGCTTTTACTCACCGGTTTTATGGGCAGTTTCCACAACATCAACAAATGCAGATGGATCATCGGCTTTAATATATGAATCAATGGCCTCCTTGACAAGGCCTATTTTATTATTAAATAAAGTAAATAAGGAATTTAATTAGCCAAAAAAGATCATATTTTTATTTTCATTGATTATGTCTATAAAATTAATGATTTGGTATGTCAAATTTCATGACATGTTAAAACTGATATGTCAAGAGAAACACTGCTTCACATGAAACAAAGGCCCTACGACTGACATTGCTGAAGGACACAACTGATGAGCATGAAGGCACTGGAGTCGGAGCAACTAAACTACACTGAAACAGGAAAACGACCTTGTGAAGGGCAACGGTTTTCACCTGTAGAAGAGTTGGTATTGGGAGTCGCAATTGTCTCTCGTATTTTTTGTGTTACTTATTATTTTCAATTGAAAATTATTAATCATTTTAATCGTTTTGTTGGAAGAACGAGTTGGTAAGTTTTATTTCATTATTAATTGTGATTTCTCATTATTTTTTGTTTTATGTTAATCATTTTTCGCTGTCAAAAATACGTTTTGAAATTTACAATTTGTGACTTTTTGACTCTTTTAATTTCAAGAAATGGAAGGTAATGCTTCATCAGTGGAGGAGATTATTAGTATTTCTGATGATGAGAATTTGGACTATTTGATGGAGTCATCATCAGATGAATCGAAAAAGAGGGTTAAGAAGGAGGTTGAAGAGAGTAAAGTAAGAATGTCTATATTATTATAAATTTTACAGAGCAATGTTAAAATGTCAGTCTACAAATAATTTGACATTATTTTTATGTGTACAGAAACGATTCAAATCTGAATCTTCAGGACCTAGTTCGGTCAAAGAGGAGCAAAATGACGATTCTTCAGCAGAGTCTGATGACATTTATTTTACTGAAATTGAGGAGGAAGAGCCCGTTGACCTGAATTCTTGGAAATTAGAGAAACTCAATGAGATTTTGAAAGAAATGTACGTTGAAATTGGTAGCAAGACCAATAAAGTTGCAAAGACTGTTGTCCTCAAATACCAACAAAGGGTAAGTGAACAATTTTAAAGTCTACGACCAATAATTTAATTACATTAAATTAAAAGGTCAAATATTATAATTATTTGAATTCTATTTTTTAAACAGACTGATGAGATTCTTAATGCGACAACAATCTTGGATGACATTGTACCAGAAGATTGTATTGAAAAAGTCCCTCTAATTCAAAGTAAAGAATACTTGGTAGCTGAGAAACAAGTTAAGAAATTGTTTGCTGGCAAACAGAGATCCGAAGTTCCACTGAAATGTCCACTATGTAAAGTCACATATACAGATCGACTACAATTGATAAATCATGCACGTCAGGCTCATCTAAAAAATCCTCCGTATCGATGCACAAAGTGTCAACAAGGTTTCATTTCCAGTACTCACTGCCTTGTGCATATCAAGCGTATACATATCAGTAAGTACACTGACAAACTATAGTCATAATATGTTCTATGAATTTTCATGCCATCACATAAAAATATAAATATTTGTACTTCTATTTAGGTATGAAATATTCCTGTGATGTCTGTCTGAAAACGTTTGTCGACACACATAACAAAGACATTCATCTCAAGGGAGGTCACGTCCTAGATAAGAACCAGATTTTCTCCAGTCCATCTAAAGGAGTGATTAGTCCACCCGGTGCTCAAACAGATGATGTCAAAAGTACATTTGTTCACCTCTCTAATAATAAATTAATTTAATGCACATACATGTATATACAATGAACATTTAAAATGTGTGTATTCTTGTGTTTTATTTCAGATGAAGATGGTCGAGGCGGGACCTATCAACTTTTCGCTATGCCCTGGAAGAATGACTCGGGAGAAATTGTTGATGTTTCCATTGCATTCACTTGTTATGGAGACGTTGAGATTGCTGCAGAATTGTGATGGAATAATATTGTGGGATATGGGGTTGGAAGACGAACATCTGATCATTGGACTAATGCTTGCTCAGCTCATTGTCTTTTCAATAACGGATATAAGGTCAACCCTAAAGAAGCCATCCCACTCGACCTCTATGCCCATGGACTCATTGTTGCCTGTCAGTTAAAGTGGTGGATCAGGAAGTATGTGGATGGAATCCGAACATTGGGTACAGAAGAATCTAAAACCTTCCTACAACCACACTCTTCCTATTTGAAGACTCATTTGACTAAATATATTCCACAATTTGGCCGAAAGGCCGTTAATTATGTGGAAATTCATGGTGAAGAATTCTGATTTTTTTTGCAATTTTTCTACCTATCCATTTATAATATTTGCTAAAACTGAACCACACTACGTATGTAACAATTATTAAGTAGAATAACATTTTTTGGTATTAATTAATATTATTAATATATTAATAATATAACACTTGCCCTTTTGAAGTTGTGCCTTTGCAAGTTGACTCCATACAGCTGGTTCATTACAACGCTCAGCAAATTCGTAGGCTCGATCCAAATTACTCACATGCTCAATCAAAACTTGAATGGCTGATGTATTGACATCAAACTTTTTGAAAATTGCGAAAGCTTCTTCATACAATTGGTTGTTGATTGCAATATTTGCAATGTCCGGAGCATCGTAATTGTCCAGTCGATTTATGTACTCCATTACACGGGTTCTGTCCGCCTTAATGGCCGTCAAAATAAGTAGATTTTGCAAATTCCTAAATCAATAATAAATTTAGAGATTGAAATAGCAAATTCAAAAATCATTTCATTAATTAATAGTCTCGAAATTCCATTTCCATCCATATTCACATTACAATAATGTGAAGGATGTAAACTGATACTAAGGATGAGTATAATTTGACTAATAATAGCATACCTATGATCCGAGAACACTGAATTGTCAAGGACAATCTTTTCAAGGAGTTCAATAAGTTCATTGGGTAAATCGGCTGTCATGAATGCTTTGACCGTCACAGATATATCCTCTGGATCTTGAGTTTCAGATAGCGCTGTTTGCACAACTTGATCGATCAACTGACGTCGGTAAGGGTTGGCTTCATTTAATACTTCTGCCCATAGTTCTGGATCTCGTCGTCTTACCAAATACCTATGTACAAAAAAAAGAAAACCAACATCAAAAGAAAGTCCATTTTTGTCTTGATCTCTATGCCGTCTATAAAATATTCAGTTAAATAAGAACATTATCATTCAAAAATAATTTACCTGGCTTCTGATTTAAAGAGAGAATTCTCATTACACACATTAATGAGTTCTCTGTCACAATGTCCACGCTCATATGCAACACATGCAAGGTGAGGATCTCTCTTTTCACAGTATTTACCAACAACTCGACTGTCATAGTACTGATTCTCTCTGTAAAATTATAAGCAATTATTTGTTTTAGATACAATCCCTTGAAATACATTACTTTTTAAAAATAATTATGCTAAATTTTATATCTTACTTTAAAAATCGTTCTGGATTGTTATTGCTGTCAATGTAGATTTTCGCCAGTGCATTGTGAGTAGCTGGTTCCACGACACCCTCATGGGTTCGAGACTCTAGCCAGGGGAGTAAGAGTTTCAGTCGATTTCTCTTTTCAACTTCTTCAACAAGTTCATCAGTAGAAAATTGACCTCGAACGACCATAATAAGGCTCTTGATGACGTCTTCAGAGCAGTCCACATCTAAAAGTCCACCAACGACCACTGGAAGTCTCGATGGGTTCACCTAATACGGAGAAAGTACAACCAATTATAGCATCAATGCATTTTTGTTCCATGAAAATTCTAATGATCAAAGAGGACAATTTTTAAAATGAAAAAAAAAATATGAAAAATTAACCAAGAAACAAATTATGTATTGCTGTAAGATGACATTTTTACCTTTTGAACGTAGATTTCGATGTACTTTTGAAGGTTATTTCTGTACAAATAGAGTACTAGATCATGAACAAAATCAAATCTGTCGCAAACGATGATCAAGGGAAGTTGATCTGTCAATTTGGCTTCCTTCAAAAAATTCTTGACTCTTTCAGCATTGTAACAATTGGACTCCCGACAAATACGTTCTACTTCTTTAATTTGACCCGTCTTACAAGCTGCCTGAATGTATTTGAAATGAACTTCTGAATCTTGGCTGAAGTTAACTATTGAACCCAAGAAGTAAAACAATCCTTCGTAGGATCTGTTTTTAAAGAAGAAAAAAAAGAAATAGCATTATTATTAGTTTTTGGACGGATATGCGTAGCAGCCCGTGAAACAACTTGTTACAAGTTATAAGGGAGTTTTATAAAATCACAAACTCTACTCCAAACTCTCTTCGCGACGAGTAAGAAATCCTTGCCTTAATCGTAATACATTAGACACTCTATGGCGGAGTAGAGTTTAAGTCGAGTTGCAGATTTTATAAAACTCCCTATAATTTATCAGCTTACTTGAATGATTCAAACAAATCTATCAAAGACTTTGTGGTTAACTGTAAAAAGAGAAAAAAGAGAACAATTATATTAACAACAAATTATTAATTAGATAATTTTTGTAAAATAATACAACGATTTCAAAATCTTTAATCCTACCTGTTCATGATATTTAGTTGCAATCTGAACGCATACTGTAAAAGAAATACACATAACATATTAAATTATCGTAAAACAAATTTCATCTTATTTAAATGGAATAAAGTATTTTTAAATAAAAAAACTTGTGACTCGCTATTTAAATTTTGTCTTATATTGGCAGTAAGCATGGCTTTTAGACATTCCACCGAATCTTCCACAGATAAAGAACCAAAATAAGTGACCAGCCACTCCGGGTTCAACAGAGGAGTATGAACCACTGCTCGCTTTATGTCATATAAATCTGAAATATTTGCAGGGAAAAAACCAAAGAATATTATTTGACGTTAGTCGAGTACCATATTACGTCAATTTAGTTTTTTGTTCATAGAACGTGACCACAATATTCTCATATTTCATAGTATCAGCATTTTATATAAGAGTGTAAACAGCCGATTGAAATTAATGTATAATCATTGACATCAAAGTGGTAAACAAAGTTTGGTACAAACTTGTAGTGTTATTATGTGCTTATTGTCACCAAAAATATATTGGCCTTACCAGTATAATGTTCCAAAGCTCTTTGAAGCAAACCAGCTTTCTCACACATCTGAGCAATGTGACTTTTGTCGTAGTGGGTGAACATTTGGTTTCCTAGAATGCCAAAAAATGTAATTAATTTATTAACCCAAATTACTCTAAAATTATCCTCGACGCACAAAAAGTATTATGTGATAAGTCGAGCACATAAATTATATTTAAAAATATAATTAAATAAAATAAACATGGTAACATACCTAGAATTGCATCTGCAACCTATTTTTATACAAAATAAATAAACACATAAAATCACCATAATGTATGTAAAAAAAACATATTTGTTATTCTTTGAATATATATACGAAAAGTTTTCCTAAAAAAACATACCTGAGGTGCTGCAATGAGATTCATTTCTAGCAGCCGTGTTTGAAGAGGACCCTCAGTTGGTCTATTATTTTTCAATGCGTCCAAAAGAAATGCTGTACACTGTTGTACCATACTGTGATTTCAAAAAAATAAGAACATCGATTATTGATCACTGTATAATTTTTTGTCATACAGATAGAGTATTTTAACTAATCACATAATAAAATACAATTTATGTAGCAATAAAATAAATTCGTATTGACTTACTTTTGTTCCATGAAGATATCAACAATATTATTAATATCAGCCAAAGGTTCTTCATCTTGAACAAGCATTTGGGCGAATCCAACCCCTTTATAATAAATAATAAAATATTGTATAATAATAAACAACAGACCGATTCAAGAGTAACGTTTACAATAACATCCGTAAACGCACATATATCTTTAAAAAACACTGAAACTCATATTTACCTTGATCCGGATATACTCGCATCAAATTTCGCAACAGAAATACATAGTCTGGCGTATAACCAACTTTCTTTGCATACAGAACGATTTTGTTAAATTGTCCCGTCTCGGCAAAACACTGAATAACCTTGTTAGGAACATTAGCTCGGAGGTAAACTGACAAAGCAAGTGTTGGATCAACTTGTTTGACTAAATCTCCCAATTCTTCTGAACACTCCAACTTGTCTTCTTTCAACCATTTTTCCATCAGTTGCTTTTTGCCTTGTTGTAACACAGGTCGAGAAAGTTCCAATGACTCATATTTGTTGAGTTGACCCTGAAGTATGGAAAAGGAACAGAGTACAACAATTAGCAAATTTCATTCAAATTAATGCAAGTTGAGTCTTTCAGATGTATAATTTCATAATATGGAACAGATATAAAATAAAAAATTAAGACTATGATATTACCCGATCCAAAAGAATTCCAAAATATTGCAGAAGAGGAGAAGTCTGGCCTGGTTGTGCGGCTACTTGTTGAAACCGCTGAATAGTTTGAGGAGTTCTCAAGATACCTTTTGGAGCTTGAGCAGCCACCTGAATAATATTTTTATAATAAATTTGTCACTTTTTTGCGTAAACACATTAAAAGTTGTAAAAAGTTCAGGTAAAATATCGATATTACATAATTATCTTAATCAAGTGAAAAGTAAGAAAAAGTCTTCATTCAATGAAGATGGGGGGATAGAAAACTCAAAACTGCGTACCTTTGCCGCTTCTGTATACTGTGCATTCTGGAATAAACTATTAAATTTGCGAATGAAAAGGTCCTCCGCCCCTGTTAAATTATTTCTGAATGCAACACGTAGAGCTAAATCTTGATTCGACAGATTATTTACAATGTAAGACACGATTGTGTCCTCATCAATCGTCACAGACAAAACCTGTCAAAGAAAATAAAGACATGAGTGAGCTACTTACATCATAAAGAGAGAAATGATATTATGTATTGTATAAAAATATGTGGATACAAAATCAACAAACAAGTCCATTATGAGTAAGAAAATGAAAAGAAAGAAAAATATATACCTGTCCTTTACGGTTGACACCCAAAATACCACCGGTTGGCTCATGAGGTGCCGTAACAAAAATAGTATCAGAGCTGATACGGTTCATATAAATGCATTGCCCACTTTCCAGGTCGTATAGATGAATGTAGCCATATTTTGTGATGAGGTAGATAACATCATACTTGGTGCTTGCCTGCAATCATAAATATATATATAAATGCATAGTGTCGTCGTCATTTCATGTTGTCTCTCTATAGTATCACTCTATATTAAAATTTGCACGGTGAGTATAGCATACAATTTGTATGAGGATATATATTTTTTAGCAAAAATTATTATAATAACCTGCATTGCGACGGGAAAATCGGTTTGAGCTTCAGGTGGAAAGAATACGTCCATTCCTTTTTTTGGAAACGGTTGATTCCCTGTTGGTACTCCGCCTACTTCTACTATATGGAGCTAAGAAGAAGAAGAAAATTATTAAAATTTGTCATTGGTGTACAAATCATGATTTTAAATCATGTTAAAAATACATGTAAAACAAATTGTTTTAATCATAATGTTTAATTGTGATAGACATTATATTCATAACACAATCATAGTGGCTATAAAGTCCTATACTTACTTTGCCTCCTTGCAAATTACGAACAGCAAAGCAAAGGAGATTTGATGGTTCTGGATTTCCTTCCAACTTAATCTGAGCGAACGTTCCTGCATGACCTTCAATCGGTTGGCTTACTTTCCTTTCAACAGAGTACAACTGCATGGCTCCGACTACACGATTTTGCTGGACGATTTAATAGAAAATAGAAAGAGAGATAATGGTAAAGATTATTGAAAAGATATGATAATTCTTTTTTTTGTAAGGAAAAAGGTATGGAGACGATTCATGAGTGGAATACATATTATAGGGGGGATAGAATCATCCATGTGGTCAGATGTCATGAATGATATGATATATACATACCTGAGCTGAGATGGCGACCAAAAGTAGCCAATTCTGTTTGGGATCTGTACGGTAATTTATAATTTGAGTTCCCTGCAGACTGGAATGTCTATCAAACATTTTCTGTGGCAATGACTCTCCTTCCATACTCCAATGATAGACAGCACTGTCCGTCACCAGACCAATTGTATTTAAAGATATCCATTTCCAAAATATGACTTCTTCGGGTAATGAATGTGATTTCATTTTGCTTTTCATCTCTATGTTGAATATTTGAAGGGTCTTTTGGGCTTTTAGAGCAATAACTTTACTTGCAGGATTCATGATTGCAGAATCAGCCGTAATGGGTCTTCTAATTGGACTAGTTGGATCGCCCATGTCAATGATGACAATTTGAGCTGCCTCTCCAACTTTTTCTCGAACACAAATAAATTTGTCCGACTCCATAGTTAAATTATTAAAGCTGATGTTGGCTTGATTGATCCCAATGCTCGTAAGCTAGACAAATTTAAGTAAAATGTTCACATTATTCATTACATGTTCACACACTTTTTTTCTCTTGACAATATTTTAAAATGATTCTTGTAAATGTCTTTTATTTTGTACATTTTACCCTATAATCTCAAAAAAGAAAAAGAACATTTCATGTTACTGTGCATACACTTTAAAGACATGTCATGTACCTTTTACTTGCATTACACTCAAATTGAAAGAAAAAGAGAATGTCTGTCGTAAAAAGATAATGTAACCTACTGCCGGCCGGCATTTTTATCATCAAAATTGTTGATAGACTTCCGCTCTTTAATTTTGACACAGATATGAATGACTGTGTTTTCCATTTCATTGAAACGAAATTTAGAAAATTACATGAGTCATCATTTAATTATTACTTACGTAACAATTGCATTAACCCATGTTTAGTATTTTAGTTCTACAAAAAAATTTGTTGTTTTAAGCATGTGTTGAAGACCTTAAAAAAGAATAACTGACAATTTGACAATGACTCATACTAAGAAATTGAAACAATTAACAATCATTGAAGCCTCTAGTTTCTAGATTGAGTTTGTAAGGACATGCATATTTGATACCCTACCCATGTACACATCTAAATACAATAATAGAATTATCATTTTATTTTACATGTTATCATACAGTAGGCAGACATTCATACGTTTAAGTTGAGTTTAGGGTCCACAAACTTTACGAGCAAGTACTTAATGATGTGATAAATACGCAAATGCACTCGTCGAGTCAATGAATCATCAAAAATCTGCCATTTGCTGTATAAAGAAAGCAACTTCTCTCAACTAACTGAAATAATTATTGTATATATAATATATACTTATATGTAAATTGTATCCTATGATAATATTTTAAAATGTACTTTTTTCATTAAATATAATTCAACAAAACAATTAATTACTCATAGTTTAAGATTCCTAAAACATGTCTGACATGATGAAATAAATTAACTAGAGTTAAGAATCTTTTGACACTCGCAATTATATGTCGTGCATAATTGAGTCCTGTACCTAGCCCTGAATCAAAAAGCTATAGAACAAACAGAAAAATACAAGTAACATAATATTCTTTGTAAAAAATGGGAGCAATTCATTCATTAAACCTAACACATATTAAATAATATACGAACATGGTCAAGTATAATGAAGAAAACAAAAATTAAATACGCCTCCTCGTCTACACCATTACCTAAAGTATTAAATATCTCTCTCTACTTTTGGTTTGATGATGACGATTTGCCGAAATGTAAGGAATAGGAACCCTAAAATATATTTACACTATAGCGTGTAGTATTATTTTTTCTTAAAAATATATGACATGTCAAATACTTGTTCATCAAAATTCCAAAAAATTAAATGGCTCACAAGAAAAACAAATTACTAGTGACCCTACATGTAAAGAATAAAAAATTTACAAAAAGTTATATTTACCTGTAGGTGTTCTTGAAACCGAATCGGAATTATATTACTGGTCGTCATTTTTAATAAGTTGAATTACTTGATTGTATTTTAGAGAATCTTGGTACTCTGAAGGAGTGTTTGTGAACAATATCACAACGAGACGAGGAGGTCAGTTGTTAATTAATTGGATTTTAGATGGAACAGTTTTATTTTGATGCTGTTTTTTCTCTCTGCTGTCAACGAATCAACACCCACTTGCAATACAATATGGAAGAAATGAGAATAATATTGTAAATTGTTGATAATTTCTCCCTTTTTGAGAGGCCAAATCAAATTTTGTGATGAACCAAAAAAACTACTATCGCTACTCCCTTCCGGTGGACCAAATGACCTGACCTCTAAGCCTTCTCCCGTTGTACTTAAATGCCAAATGCCTCTCCTCCGGTTTGAGTCGTTTAAACGAGATGACTTGATTGAGAACTATTTGCTCAAGGGATGGAGGAGGAATATTCGATGGATGACGTGTACGATGTTGTCACATTTCTGCCCTCAACAGGAAATCCTCTACCCTCCGACTCAACTCGGAAAATGCTCTAAATGACTTGAATTTATGGACCCCTTTTCATGTACATATTCCTTTAAATAATATAAATATTCTTTAATGTATGCCCATCCCAATGAATGTATAGAAAATAAATGCCATTAAAATCCTTCCAACCTAGTACAGCCTGATTCTTACTTGTTTTTCTTTATGAGAGTGCAAGAAATAGTCTACATGCATGGATTTTACCTGTGCATTACGGGCTATGGATAATTTAAATGAATAAGAGACTTTTTTTCATTTCCAAAAAGTACTTTTTGAACCGGTGATTAAAAGAGTTTACATTATTATCTTTTTTTATTATTAAAGGACGACATAACAATAAATTTAGTCAAAAAGACCGAAACCCATATCATCATCCTCCTCTTCCGATTCTTCCTTCTTGGCCTCCTTTTTGTCTTCTGCAAAATCACAAAAAAAGGACAAACATTTTAGTATTTTAAACCAAAAATTGGCAACTACTTTCTCTTTCAATGGAATTTATATTTAAAATGTCTCAGGATTCAGAAGGGTATCAACATTGCTTTCAGTCGAAAGATGGTGTGAATTAAACATCATGGATATTATTTTTTTATTTTAAAAAAATATTTCCAGAGTATATTTTGATACGTACCTTTCTTTTCGGCAGCTGGGGCAGCATCTCCTGAACTGGCCACGGCTCCACCACCACCACCGGCTGGCATGGATGCAAGTTTGCCTAGCCCTACAAAATCATAAGAACATCAAAATTTAGAATTCCGATCAAATTATTTTTTACTTTTTGTTTATTAAATTGTTAATTTTTATACTGCTTCAGATTCAAAAAAAATATGCATCAAAACTCTCAGTCGAAAGATGGTGTTGAATAAACATCATTTAGCAAAATTAATTAACATGCACAAACTTGGCTTATATTTTGTTACCTTCTTTTAATAATTCATCGATATTTTTGCCTTCTAATTGCTTCATTACGATGTTTAATTTTTCTTTATCAGCTTCAATCCCTACTGATCCCAGGATCTTCTCGAGGTCGGCGCTTTTAGGGTTCTGGTTTGAGCCGAGAACGGCCAAAAGGTATGCAGCGACGTATCTCATTTTTCTGAAAAGACAATAGAAATCGTGAAAAATTAGATGTGTAAATTAAATTCTACACTTTAATTGAAAAGATATTTTGAAATATATATATATGCTAGCTCAGACAGTACGAATACTTGGGTTGCTCTCAATAAAAATTCAAGACAAGATTTGATCATCATCATTGTAGCATATTATAATTTTTGACAAAAAACTAGCACAATATTTTACCACCAAATTAATAAAATAAAATTGGCCACATTGATACCTCAATATTTAATCTAAATTGGGTGAAATGAAAGAATACTCAAAAACCAATACATATATGTATTACAATGGAAGTCAAACCGGCAAAGCGTGCTGCATATGGCAGCTAATATTTTTACTTGACTCTACAATCCTGACCCTTCCAAAAATCTTGAAAATGGTAACAATGATACTTACTATTATATTTGATGTGTTGAAACCGGAAATCTCGGAGAATTTTCGTCCTCTGGACAATTATTCCACTTTCTTGGAACCCGAAAGATTGATCTCTGGTAGAGCTTTCAGCGTGTTTGGTGTCAGGTGGTGTGTGAAGGAGGGAGAATTTGAACGGTTTTTTTTGGTTGTCAATTTTTGTTTGTGCATTGACAACATTAATTTTGATTGTGGGATTTAATTTATTTGATAGAGACTGGTCATGGCAGACCGGCTAACTCAGTTGCAAGATGCTGTCAATCATGTAAGTAACAATAGTAGTACATTAATTGTTCAGTAGTATGTCATTATTTTTATTTATTTTTAATAGCAAGCAGACAACTTTTGTAATAGCATTGGTCTCCTTCAACTTCATGCCCCAGCAAGTAAATTCCCCGACAGTAAGTTACAAATAACTTAATAAAATTAATAACAATTATTTAACTAAATTGATACCAATTACCTTTATTGTATTATTTACAGGAAATGGAAATGCTCCTCCACCTTTGCCAATCGAGAAAGATGGTATGATAAGTTAAATGCTATGTAAATAATTACATGATGATGTATGCATCTGTTTCATAACTAACCTATTGTTTCTCTTCTTTTTCAATCTAGAATTAAGCCTCATGTTTGCTGCAATGATTGCAAGATGTGCTAAAGATATAGATTTCCTCATTGAGTCTTTGCCGAGTGAAGAGTCATCAACTGAGCTTCAGGTAAAGTCAATCAATTTTTAAATTAAGCATATTGTATTTTTTGTAAATATAGTTTATTTATTATCCAAAAAATTTATATAATATGTTTCATACTAGAATAATTAAGTTAATTATTCTTAATTAAATTAACATACTCTCACCAAATGGAATAGATGATGTACAGATTTCAAATCATAGTAAACAATTTTGTATAATTTGTTTTAATAGTTGGCAAGTCTAAGAAGATTGGAGCAAGAAAATCATGATGCTGCCCTTAAATTAAAAGAAGTAATTGCTAGAGGAGAAGCATTATTGGATAGAGTGCAGTCGGCCCTCGACGATTTTTCTGCAATCTGAATTTTATGTACATGTCTGATCAAAATATTTATAACATATTTTATGAAATAATAATCGATAACAAATAAGTATCAATTGTTTTCTGTAAACCTTTCGATTAAATTAATAAAAAAATTCTGCTATGTGTATTTCTTTTAAACAAGTCCTTTCTGACATCTCAGGCTCAAATTGAAGGTCTATCTGAATGATACATACTTTATATTTATACGTATCTGCACTAAATGTTTTTACGCAAGCATTCCACAAGTTGTGAATCACAACCATGTAAATTAAAAATGTATTATATTGTACAAATAAATTGAAATGCAAAAAACCCAAACAAAAATTTTTTAGAGAATGCTCCCAATTCAGTATAAAATTCATATATTATATATACCATGTAATGTCATTACTAAATTGTTTCATTTATTATACAACAGTTATTTTAAAAGAAATAATTTTTCTTTGTAGAATAGATATATAGAATATATATTTCTTAAATATATGTAAATAACGACTATTATAGCCCATACTCAATTTTAAAAACAATAACAAACCTCAAATGAAAAACTTAAAGATACATAATTTATCCTTTATCATATTTTCCTACTATTTTTGCTTACTTTTGAATTCTATATAATAATAATATATATGGCAGTGAATAATGAAATTTTTATACTTTTCAACTTTTGTGAATTCTTTTCCTATGATAATAGTTTCAATTTATTTTTTTTATTATTGAAAATTGGTCTTCCATAAAAGAAACTGAACGTATAGAAACTGACTAATTCAACGCAAATGTCGTAAAAAATAATAATAAATCTATCATTGCTCGATTAGTATTTGATCAGGTATAAATAACATAAATATATATATATATGAACAAGATTTAAAGGTTAGAATAATAATAACATAACAAAAGATTTCTTCCATTGATCATAATGGTGTGTCTTTGACGCTCAACATCTTATAAAACATTTATACCACCTATAGCTACAGTGTGTACACAAAGTTTCAAAACTCATACATAAAAACATATATAAGTAAATTATATATGCTACTTTTTATAAGAATTTGAAATAAACCGAGGGAATAGATAAATAGTATGTACTTAATAATAATAATCGTCATTACTATTATTATCATTATTGTTACATTTTATATGTGTATAGAATTATAATAAAGATGTAGAATACAAGATTATTTAAAACAGTTTTGAATTTGTTTAGAGCTTTAATTTAGTGTTCCACGACACTGTGATGAGCCACATAAACAAACTATCTTCTCATCTTCAATAGGGAATTTGTAGTCATACGTAATCTCTTCATTAACAGCAATTTGTTGTTTTGAGTAAATCACGATCTTCTTTTGACCCTCAATTGTAATAATTTTGGCGTAACAGTTCGGCTATAGTTTTAAAGAAATCAAGAACAAGCAAAAAAAATCCACAATTAATTATTTAAATTAAATAATTTTTATCAATCATGAGAAATTTAAAAAAAATGGAATTCTGTTTTTAAAAAATAAAAAAGAGAGTAGAGAGAATGAGGAGAGTCATGTTCAAAAATATAACTTACACTACAACTATGATTAATGAAACGTGATAAATTTCCGCATCTTGTGGCATCGATAATATTCTCCAAGTCGATACGAAATAGATATGAACTTCCAATCCCAACTGCTTCATATTGCCGTTCTCGGAGATCAGCTACAATAGGTCGAATAGTTTGGCCAACATACTCAATCACCATGTCATCAGCCGCAATCGGTTCAGCAGCAAATAATCCCCAATCGTGAATACAACTTCTTGCAAAACGTAAACTTTTCTTTCGAAATTTGAGCTGAAATTAAAGAAAAATGAAATAGTTAAACAAGTGTTGCATTAAAATATCCATCCATCTGATACTTATTCTATTGAGTCAATGGTCTAAGTCTACACATTCAATACTGTTCAATTGTAGGTACAATTTTTAAATAAAAAGAATTTGTGTATTGTTCCCTTTTATAATACAAGATTATTATAGCACTATCAATAATAATTTAACAGCAAGAAAAAGAAACACATGAATAACCTGATTAAATTTGAGCAGGTCTGACTCTACGTCGTTGCCAAGAGCAGTGAGTAAACGTCGTTGATTTGACCTCGCTTCTCTCGACAAAGTTTGTGTTTTTGCCCCAAATTTATCATGAGATAATGAATTTACACCAACACTTCCAGTACTATTAACGGCTGTTGCAATCGACAGGTGAAGTTTATGTTTTTGTTTCTCTTCATGATCCAACTTGTAAAATCCTTCAGTTCGGGCTGAACCAGAAATATGAACACGTTTTTTGCCCTTTGACTTTGGATTTGGAGTCCAAGTTGGTGGATGAGGAACCCAATGAGTTTGATTGAGCCAATAGTTCTAAACAAAGTAAAAAAGCATATGATAAATTATTATTATTTATCAGTACCAATTAATTCATTTATACACAACTCTATTTTTCAGAAAAAAAAGTAAGTAATGAACTAAAAACCATGTATTTTTTCCGTATAATTATAAGTACATACCTCTGGATCCTCTGCCAGCATCATATCATAACTTCGTTTAATATATGAAATATCTTCTTCATCGATACCCTTTGTTAGGAACTCATAAGTGATGTCTACTTCGGCACTTTCTGGTCTCGATGGGAAAAGTTTCAATATTTTCTTAGCACCCTTTTCTTTAGGATCTGCTTTAACTGCAGCACGACTCTTTTTCAAATTTTGTAATTCAACGGCTAGAGGAGTAAATTCTTCAGAATCTTCTTCCTCCTCTTGTACACGAACCGGAGACCACCTCATACAGTAGTCATGATCCAGTATATAGCTCGGAATTTCAGGCTCTTTTTTATCCATATTGTCAACATCAGATATTAATCGACCTTGATCATCAATGTCTCTATTTCGTTGATTTTCTTCTACATTCTCTAGCCGAGAGAATGCTCGACTATTACCATTAATTACATGTGATGGACGTTGTACTGTATCCTTAATAACCATGTCAGGAGGTTCAGGACTGGTGGCACGTAATGGAGTAGATGTCTTAGAATGATTGGACTCATCAGAAATACTGTGTATAAAATTAAATTCATCATCATATAAATATTCCTCAATTTGAACAAAAAAAATCAAAACTTCCATTTACTAATTTTTATCTCAATTAACATTAATTGTACAATATTAGCTCCCTCACCTTTCTGTTTCCAAAAGTACATCTCGCATATCTGACTTTTCTTTGTCTGAGAAAACTAATTCTTTATCTGAGAACGAGTCCAACGTTGCCGAAGATTGGTCGTCATCAGTATCCCAATCACTACTGGAATCCGACGAAGCTACAATTTTTTTGCAAAATAGAGAAAGATTAATATAGTGACCCAATAATTATGTAGATAAAAACAGAAATTCAAAAACATAAATCAAATAGCAAATAAACAGTAACCACAAGCCTAATCTTAAAATTAATAAAATCATTTTGACAAATATATTACATGATTCAGACGATGATTGTTCAGATGAAAGACTAAGTGGGACACGTCTTCTTGGTCTAACCTGTAAACGACAAAAAATGACATTACATTTTTAACTGTTGTATTTTTCAAACTATTTGATGAGTTTCCTGTGTTATTTAAACAGAATTGAGATTTTCATTTTCATTTAATTTTTTTCTTGAAAAATACTTACCCTGGAGTCGGAACTGGATTTACTCTCTTCCAGATCACTGTCATCAAGAGAACGACGAGAATCGTCATCCATAAGCGTTGGAGATGGAGTTCGTATCTTTCTCTGTTTGTCGTAATAAATACAATAATATAGATAAGTATAAAGTTAAGACCAAAAATCTAGTAAAATTTCCTTTGCATTCATAAATAAGTTGTCTACATGAATCTAAAATGTTTAGAAAAAAATTAGCAGAGAAATTCTTTGAGTGAATGGATTTCTGCCCAATACAACTTATTGCATTAGTGCACATGTATTAGAAATGATTGAAGTGAGTAACATACACGAAATGAGGGAAGCTTTGGAATTGTAGCTTTAAGTCCTAAGCTAAAGTTTGATTCCGTCGTCGTTGAATCCATGAATCGACCAGCTGTCCAAGTAAATGTAGGAGGATCTTGTAAGGTTTCATTAGTTGTACTCTTGGTTGCCTGTTGTTCCTGTTTATGAAAAAGTATAAAGTTTATAGCCAACTTTCTTGAATAATTATTGTATGATGATAACGTAATTATATGAAACAGTTTTTTTACCTTTTGTTGTTTTTCATTCTCAGACCACCAGTTTTCAAAAGATTTGTAAGCGACATTCTCGATCATCCTCTTTTGAAAATCCCGTCTCAAAATTTGTTTCAACTCTTCAACCAGACGTTCTAATACAGTACTGTACACAAAAAGGAAAATAAATATTAGTAACTTGTACAAACGAAAACATCAAATTAAAAAAAACAACTCTCTCTTTTAGATGTCTGAATTTCATTAAAGCATTGCCCATATCCCACACTTATTTAAGAGAAATAAAGTCGTATGTAATATAACCTAATGATTTCTCCAGTCGAGTCCTTTTCTTCAACTACTTGAGTCTCTGGGGCTTCAGGGGGTGGTGGAGGAGCTATTGATTGATAATTCATTGGATGGGAATAGAATGATGATTGTTGATGATGCATTTGAAGGTGATGTTGACCATGACTCCAATTACCGAACACAAAATGAGAAGAGTACTGAAACGGATGTTCAGGCGGCATACTAGTTCCAAACGGAGGGGGAGGTGGTAGAGAAGATCCAGGATAGAATGGCATTGGAGGAGGATAGGATGGTAATGGTATATGGGAAGTCTCTTCAGTTGGTGGAGCTGGTGGTAATGGAGGAAGTGGAGGTAGGCGAATTGCCGAAACCTTTATTGCTGCATCAGGGTCATCCGGAGAAAGAGAGGACAAACTCATATCATCATCTCTTCTCGATGTCACTTGTTCCAAGTCATCTGAATCGTCTGATATTTGGTCCAAGTCGTTCTCGAGTCCAGAAGCCTTTGTCGTTAAATTAAATTATTTTGTTAATTTTTAAAAATAATTATCATAATGACAAATCAATAGATTCAATAATAAAAATTAAAAATCAATAACAATGTCAAAAAAAGAAGTATACACAAAGATGACAGCTCCTCTTTCAAGGCAATCTTTGTGTACCAAAACTAAGGTAAAAAAGTAGGCAGTGTCTCCACATAATATAATAAAAAGAAAGTATTTTGTACCCTGATTCCATTATTTCTTGGTTTCGACAGACTCAAAAATGGTGATGGCGGTGGAGAGCGATAGGAAGCACAATCTTCACCACTATTATTTGTAGGTTGACCTTGTGATCCTCCAGGTGTTGTTGGTTCAACAGGCACAAATGTATTACGTTTAAACTTCTTTGCAAATTTAGCTTCGGCAGTCTCTTCTTCACTTTCACTCCCCCAAATTTCGTTTTTACTGAGGGAAACTCTAGTCTTTCTTTTTCGTGTAACTTTTTTAATTTTAGCCGGTAGTTCAGGTTCACTTTCTAAAATAATCAGTCAATCATCATCAATCATTAGTCATGAAAATCATTAAATTAAATCAATTGAACTAGTTATATTTATTAATTGTGTGGATGAAATAAAATAAATAAAAAATTATTCTTTTAGACTCACCATCATCCGTAATACCGAACAATGTACTTATATGAGCAGAATTTCTTCCAGTTAATAACATTTTTATACGGGTATCCAAGTCCATTTTCGGTGAGAATCCCCCATTGTCTTCAGTCTTGGTATCTAAAAAGACATGACGCACAATAAATACCGTGTATACAGATACGTAGTCAGTCATGAACTAATTGATTTAATAAATGCAAGAAAAATGGAGAACTTTTTAGAAAAGAAAATCAAAAAAGAAAATGTACCATAGTTTGCCAATCCTGCACTTGATGAGCTTGATTTGGGTAGTGCAGGAAATGGTGGTGGATTCATTGACATATTTCCCGTTTGATGATTAGGAGACACGAAGGACGGATTTGCATTAGGTTGTCGTATCCCACCAGAAGAAGGATACATACCATAGCCATCATACTGATTTATATATGATGACTTTATTGAAGTCTCGTAATTACTATTTTCGCTGGTACCAGTACCATAACCCATGTCACTAGTAGGTGTGTAACTACAAGAAAAGAAGAGGCACATTACAAGTGTGGTTCAAAAACAAAACAAATACTTTCTTTGCCTCTGTAACCAGACAAAAATGTTAAAAAGACTTGAGTCTAATAAATTTATTATGAATATGACTTACTCCGACTTTGACTGATGATGACTACTACTACGAGGATGACCTGTTGATTGTGAATTACTATAATTTTCATTTCGTTGATGATGAGTTGATGGTGTCGCCAACGGAATAGGTTTTGGTTCATTAACAATTTTTTCATTCTCAACAGGTTTCGTTGTTTTGACGTCAACTTTTGATTTGAGTGGACGCTCTGTGGTGAGTTCCTCATAAATGGTTTTACATTTTGCTCCAAAAGGATCTACAAAGGCTTCTAAAACTTGTCCCATCAATGATCTACCATTCATTTTCTCAACACACATTTTAGCTCCTCTCGTAGCTTCATACACAATTCTTCCTAAGCCGAGATGTTTTTTTGTTACTGGATGATAGTAGATGTATATTTCATCTACAATTCCATATTTTTGAAGCTACACAAATTTTTAAAAAGGTAAAAAAAAGTGAATCAATAAGACATTTCATAATTGAAACATGTTGAATGCAAATGCATAGTAAAAAATTACCATATCCTTTAAAAATGCTTTATCCACATTATCATTTATATTTGTTATGGTCACTTCAAGTGGAGGAGGAGTACCCACATAATTGGCATCAATCTTTACAATAACAAAGTAGAATTTAGATGTAATGTAACTTACAATCATCATTCTCGCTTGTGATTTAATTTGATTTTGTTCAAAACTACAAATTCAAAATAAAGTAATGCATATTTTTGTACAAACTTTAAATCTTGGAACTGGTAGTTCTAAGCCTTCTAGCCGAGTCCAAAGTCTTGACATGGACATTTGGCTCCGTGGATCACGGACCGTGACAGGAGGATAACATGGATCATCTGGGACATTGCCATCAAATCTATAAAGTTTGGCAGCTCCTTTGACTAGAAATGGATCCACAAGAAGCTTGTAACTCATACACTGAGGCTTTTTGTTCTTTGCTGCTTCTTGATTGTCCATTATCTCTTGATGATGCTTAAATCACAACATTGGTAATATGCTTTTATTTACTCACAATTAGTGGTGTAAAATTTAGAAAAATAATTTATTATCAAGACTTACTCACTGCTTTCCACAAAGTAGCAATCCTGAATCATACCAGAGACTCAAAGGGACAAGATTTAAGGACGAGTAATGGAACATTACCAGAGAGAGCCCTTAGAATAGAATTTAAAAAAAAAAACTTTTCGAACGATTCAAGCGTTCCCGGATCCAAACCGAGCTTTAGGTCCCCTACCCCCACCAGCTCTTGCGTCATTTTTTTTAATTGTGATTAAAAATACTTTTTTTTGAGGATTTTACGCGTTTAATTCCGTACAAAATGCTCAATTTCAGATGGTACTAGAGTTATTGCATAATATTATTGTCAGTTTTTTGATTTTCATGCGAAAAACCAAGGCACAAGAATACCGACAAGAATCAGTGTGCAGCAAGCTCAGCAATTGCTTTTACCGATGAGTCACACTCGAGCTGTCTATTTTTTGCAAACTATAATTTCCTCACGCGTTTAAGTATAGACTTTCATTATTTATGCAAAGTGTCTACACCAACTCAGCATTAAAGTTAAAGTACTGCCGACTGATAAGGACAATGAAATGAGACTAAGTATTAGTGTGTCCCATCCACACAGGGATTTCAGTCTGAAAATCCCTTGACAATGTCAAGTTGACATACTTCGGATGAGACATGTGTACTAAGAGGAAACACTGGTAATATGTAAATCTAATGATGAAATGAGGTGAAAATGCAGTGAGCTTTTTTTAAACAATTTCTGAGTGATAAATGCATGAAAGACACGGCGAAGGGTTTTCATTTTTTGTCAAAGTCGTGTTCAAGAATGGACAACTTTTGTATAACAAGTATTGAGATGGCATACTTTAATATATCATTCTATTATGTATATTTTCAGTGCATAGACGAAACAGGTAAAAAGTATTTTATATATTAAACATTATTAAAAAGTTTTGCATTATCAAAGGAACATTTAGGTCTTTGTTTAGGTAACTGTGCTTCCCAATGCAAGCACTTCAAAGCAAGGACCACATACTCTAACTGGTTTGTTCAAGTTAAATTTTATTATAGGGATATCTTTATCCGAACACTTGCTGCACAATAGGCGACCACAATGACGACTGAAACAAGTATAAGAGATTTCATTTTAGATTAGACAGTACATTGAATGTTATTCCTTGTGATGAAATTATAGTTGACTTTTTTTTAATATTTACCAATGATGCTTGCGCAAAGTTATACTAAATTTGGACCCACATTCTAAACAAATATCTCCTTCTGCCCATGGTGGCTCTTCAGTTAAAAAATCTAGCAACCTGTAGTTTTAAAAAGAGAAAGAATTCATCAAGTAACATATTTATTTATGTAAGTACACAATTCATTTTTGTTGAAATGTGTAATCATGTGTACCTGTACAATAACTGTTTTGTCGGGACTTGAAAATTAAATATTGTTATCCCTTGCTTATTCATTGAGCCTAAGCAAGCTTTTGACTTTACAAGAGATCGGCAGAGACCACCATTCCCTTGAATGTATGCCAATAGTAACGCTGTCGGAGAGAAAGAGAAAAAAGAGAATATTTAGTGGAAATTGTAAACTACAAAATTATCTGCATTATTAAATAGTATTTAATAAGTGTATTGTATTATTTAATTTCTTACGGGTATTGCCGTCCACATCTGGTTTATTGACAGGATACTCGGGCATTGATTGAATGAACAAATCAAATATATCACTGGAGTTTCCTTTTCCATACCTGAAAATATATACAAAAATATTGCAGTCGGAATGTTTTAACCTGTATCATATTTTAAATCTTTCAATGAATCAAATGTCACTTTCATACCTTGCAAGAAAATGTAGAGGATTTTGTCCTTTTAAATTCATGGCCTCAGCATCTATATGAGATTCTGCTAGTAAAACTCTACAAACCTCCAAATGACCCTCCTTGACTGCTATGTGTAGAGCATTGTTCATCTCACTATCTAATGCATTAAAATCAGCTCCTTCACTCAAAAGAATTGATGTGATGGTGGATGCACCACTTGTAGATGCAATATGAAGGGGTGTATATTTTTGTGGCGTCCTCTCATTCACATTTGCCCCACCTAATATCAAATTTCTAACCTTTAAAAAAACAAACTCAGCGTCAGCGTCAGCATAATAAAAGTAAATACCGTACAAATAATTACATGTAGTACGGGATTGTAAAATATTAACTAAAGTACATTAATATTTCTTACCACCATTTCTGATTCCGTTTCTATTGCTAAATGAAGAGCACTGAGTTGACGACTGTCTTTGGTCCTACAATTGACATCAACTTTTATTGATAACAAAAAAAGTACACTTTCAATGTCCTTTTTTTCAACAGCAAGATGAAGAAAATTTCTTCCTTTGGAATCATGCTAAAAACAGAAGAGTAAATATTAATTTGACCTTTCTACATGACAAAAAATATGAAACAATAATATACATGTGAAGCAGGCTTGAAATATCAGCATGTCATAATCTCCTTACTTGCTCCGCTGCTGTAGGATATCGATTAAGAATGGTTTGAGCAGCTTTATTATTTTTATATATCATGGCAGTAGCAAACGGTGAAAGACCACTTCTATCCCGTATACTAAGATTGATATCACCCTGGTGCAAAAGAAATCCAGTAATTTCATCATGCTGATTTTGTATAGCTATGTGTAACGGTGTCTTTCCTTCAATGTCCTAGAGAGAATAAAAGAATAAAACAATCGGACACAAAAAAGATGAACATTTATCTTATAATGACATCACTTGTAAAAAGTATTGCTGTTTACAATATACTCGTACTAGTAACATTATTGCAGTATAAAGAAATTATAAAAAAAACTTATCAAAGTACTTGTATCTACTAACCTTTAAATTAATATCCGCACCATGCTCAAGTAATGTTTTCACAAGATAAGCCAATCCCCATGTAGCAGCAAGATGTAAAGGAGTAGCTTGATCTCTAGATTCTTCACCCCCAGTTCCATTTGGTCCAGGTCTTCTTGGAGAATTTAAATCACATCCAGCTCTAATTAAAAAAGCTCCAATTTCTTCCTTATTTTCATCAATGCTCCGATGGAGGAGTGTTTGCGAGCAACCCTCTGGACCAGGAAACCAAAAGTCTGTGTCTACACCGTACCTAATTTGTGACATAATAATTTAAAAAAATATATAATTGATGACATTACACGAACAACTACATACCTTAATTTACAATTTGTTACAATTATTCAACATTTTATAAAAAAATATTACCGAACAAGAATCGAAGCGATCTCTTCCAATTCTTTTTCCAATGCAAACCACAGAGCACAATCACCTTTTGCATTAGGTGCAGCCGTGTCAACTCCTTTCTTACACAATGCTTCAACGACTACAGGTAAATTTCCTTCCATTGCCAGAAATAATGGAGATTCACCCGTTTCTGAACTTCTACGAGTAAAAATAAAATATCTGAATATTACTGTTTATAATCTATACTCCTAATTCAGCACACACTTGAAATTGCAAATCTGTATTATAACAATGTGTACATACTTTCCATTAATGTTTGCGTCATTTTCTAGTAAAAATAAAGCAGCATCCTCTTCACGTTCCTTAATAAAACGATTAAGCAATGGTTGTCCATCGAAATCTTTTACATTTACATCTCCTCCATCTGTATAAGTAAAATTTCCATAAAAAGTATTAAAATATTGTCTTCAACAAGTACATGTATTTTATTTTAAAAAATATGAATAGTTTTATTAGTGTCTCACTTGAAACGATTTCAGTAGCAAAGTTAAATTGACCTAGTACAAAGTAATGAAATCACATCATTGAAAACCTTGTCGTAGAGACAAAAGGGAAATATAAACGCTATTAATACGTATTCAAAATAATTTCATGTAAAATTTTTTTTATCATTTTTCCTATTTTTGCTCATCCAACATTACAAATGTCACATGCATCTAAATGTAAAATATGAATTGAACTGACCAGTTTTGAGAGCATAGCCGAGTCCTGTCAATCCTTCTGAATCTTTAAGATTAATTTGTAACTTGGTTGTGGTGACAGAATTACCACTAGGACTATACATTAACAAGGAACGTGCACACTCAATCTCCTTTTCAGTGATGGCTGTATGGAAAGCAGTTTTTTGTGAGTACAACTGCTGAATATTTGAATCACCTCCATTGTCAAGAAGTGCCGCTACTAAGGACGGAAGGCCAAGACGACATGCTAAATGCAAAGGACTCTGACCCTGCAAATAAAAGATAATAATTTTGCATGTACTATTAATTTCATACTGATCGTCTGCATTCTGCATGAGGAGATATAATATATTACCATCAATTAGTATGCCAAATGTATGGAAATAGGAATGGCTCTTTACATACTTATGTACATATATACACGGCACTTAATTGTGTATAAGTCTAGGATACTTTTACTTACCATAGCATTAAGATGATTCACATTGGCATTATTTTTACAGAGAAATATCCCTGCCTCTTCCATTCTCTCCTGAGCACAGAGGTGTAGTAACGAGTCCCCATTTGGCGAAAAGACTTGTGAACAAATATACTGATAATAATTTACTTTTTGTTCTAGTTCACTGTGACTATTTTGTAGATTGACAAATTCTTCCCTTAGCAAAGCCATGTCATTTTGTAGTTTGACAACGTCATCCTCTACGACTATAAAAAAAACACTAAATATACTGCTCAATTTCGCTCGGTTTATTGTACTATTAAATATTGTATAATTAAACCACAACAACACATTTAACTAAATATGCATAGTAGTAACGCAAATGTAATATTAATGTAATGAAGAAATAAGATAAAATTTACCATTTTCTGTCATTGTGACTTGACAGTGGAGAAACCGCTGTTTGACTGTTTGAGCCGATGTCTCTTCAACTACACAATCTTAGGACTCTGTAATTGTACTACATCTGCTCATATTCTTGTGACAAGATTATTTAAATTTAATTAAATAAGGCGTAAGTATTTAAAGAGGCGTAAAGTAAAGTGAAAAAAAAGACAGAATATCAAAGATCATAGTTGACAAAGCGCGTACTAATGTGAGCAGTCTTTAGCTAAACTTTGGGCTTTAGCTTTTCTATTGCTGACCTCTAAGCTCTTTCTCTCTCTGGAGAATATGTAAATAAATACATTACAATGATCACGAGTAGACATTTACATATAATCAAATTAATTTTAATTACATTTCACTTATCATTCAACTTTGTACAAGATTACATACGAAAACGTCAATTACTCTTTTACATACTGAGCTCGTCAAAGGAAACTAGTGTAACGTACTCGTATAGTGTACCCAGAAAATAAATTTCAAGAAATATGTTACACAATAATATAGATATATACATAATAATTGTATATAAATGCTTATATAAAGACAATAATTGATAATAAAAAAATAGTGTCTTTTACTAAATTGGATCAGCTACCACTTCCATGTTATTTGATTCGTTTATTTTCTCTTCCAGAGCTCCAAACGCGACTCTTAGAGTTTCCGATTGCATACAAGAAGTTTGTAATGTCTTGATGACACTCTCCAAACGTGGTCTCCCCATCTTGGTGTATACATTGTACACTAATCTTACCAAGTGACGAGACACATTTTCTGAAGGTAAACCAGGACAGAGAAATTCATCAAAGACTGCAGTACAAAAATCCTCTGCTGAAAAATCTTCAGACATTCCAATTAACCAGGCCACCTACAAATAAAATACATTTATTTTATTAACACCAATTTTTTATTATGTATAAATAAACATAAAAAATAAAATCATCAAATTATAATCACCAGAGAGTGAAGAAACGGGTCATCATAGCCTCGACTCATGTAGGAAGTGGACAACCAACCAAGTACTCGCATAATTCCAACTTTATCTTTCATACGGGTAAGATGTAAAGTGTAATACATGGCTACTGTTGCTGCCACCCCTGAGTCCCCAACATAGGCTTGAAAGGCGTCCGGAGGAGGCCCTAATTTAATTGATCCACAAATGAAATGATAAAATCATTTATTCTACATTCATGTGGATGCTGTAATGTATTTATAAGTAATGGTAAACTCCCTCACCTGAATGCTCTATGATGGCTATGGCAGATTCTCGTTCATCGGGTGGTAACTTGGCATTTAATGTACGAACATGGTCATCAACCATTAGGGATAACAAAGACGGAAGAAATTTGGTGACAATCTGAACATCTAATTTTGGTTCCTTAAATACTTGAGTGTGAATCATTTCCCAAGAACTAAGGCCAAGTGACAGCATACGAAGCAGTAGAATTAATATGAGATTTTCCCTTGGCAGTGCTTCATTGTTCATAATATTCTGGACAAACCGAAAAATTAAAATTAATTTAAAACATTTTTAATTTTTAAGAAGAATATAAGCATCTTCGTACATGTAAAACTTTCATTGCTGATGTTGCCAAAAAGTGAATTGCATAAGGGTCACAAAGAATTAAAGAGAGATCACCCAACACTTTTTCTTGACCAGCTTGCTCCTTTATACTGTCTAAGAAACCCTAAAATCAATAAAACATTAATGAATTAGTTTTAATTTAATTAAATGCCATTGTGTAGACATATTCCATTTCATTAAATTTGACTAACCTGTAACTCTCTGGAACGCTTCAAATCTAAATTCTTTTCTCGAATACAAGCATCCATACACCAGGCAAATTTATGACAAGGGTCCACAGAAATAATTTCCTATTATTGTCATCATAAAATTAATCAGGTTACAAATAACAATTTTCAAAAATATAGACTTGGACAATAATTTTTACATGATTAGCAATTTAAGTACACATATCTGTACCTGAATTTCGAGGTCATGTAATGCCATGAGTAGTTCTGCTCTCAACGAACAATAATGTACATTTTTGGTTCGTAGAAATAATGTTCGTAAGAATTGTAGAACCATGTCGTACAATTTCAAATTACGTCCAATCATATGAGCTAGTTTTTGTACAATTTCCCCTTGTCGTCGAATCTGTACATTAAATAAAAAAAATCATTGGTACTCAATGTTACTTGCTTTTGCATCCTTTTCATAATAATTTTTCAGCTGAATACCTTTGGTGAGTGAGTGAAGAAAAGACTGAAATAACCAACAATCAATCAAAATTAGTACGATATTTTTGTGACTGAACGTCATACAAATTACTAAAATATAACTTACTTGACTTTGTTTTCATAGTCAAACAAATTCTTTTCCTTAAGTCTAATGTACTGTTGAAATAGTGGTGTTACTTGGTCTCCAAATAGAGCTTGATTATCTTTCCAAATCTGACGCTTAACCTCAGTGTCACAATCATCGTAAAGTTCTTTATCATTGACAATGGTTTCCAAATATTTCTCACTTATACTCGGCATATTCTTCAAAATAGCTAAAACCTAAAGCATCACAAATTATTTAATTAGTGGCAAATACTCATTTAAATTCTGTCATATGCCTAATGAATAAGATTATTCAATGAATTATTCCATTAAAAATTCGTCAATCATTACACACTTACAACAGGTCTTAGTGGTTTGATCTTAATGACAGGAAAGCTTTTAACCAACAGTTCTTTTAACTTTTTCTCCTTCTCCTTACTATCTTGAGCACCAATTTCATTGATTTTCTTGATGAGTGTTTCCCTGAGTTCCTGAAACGAAGAATGAAATAAAATAAAATAGAACATCAAGATGTCAGAGACTTTGTTAATAAGTGAACTGTACAATTTAATTGACATAATCTCTTAAAGTACCTCCATAACGGACACATGAAAATCCAGTCGCCGTGTTCCATGTAAGTCAAGAAGCGGTAGCATTGGACGAAGGGAAGGCAATAAAATTTCATTTTCAGACTATAACATAAATAAAAATTCAATACCTTATTCAATAAATTATTAAAATAACAAGAGTATTTACCTGAAACTCTTCAATAGCCTTTAAAGGATCTGAACAATTTGTCAAAGCTTCTCTCAAATAATCTCTCCCTGAATGAAAAGAATTTTTTGGGTCATATCACACAGTATTATTATTTATATTTATAAAAATATTTTAACAAATAAACTACTAATTTTACCAACTCATTGAATACTTTTTAAAGATATGCAATGCATAACTTTTAGTGTAATCAATTTTTGACAAAATTGTTTTTTAAATTACCTGGAATGCCGATTTCTTCTAGTCCAAAACCCGACGTTGAAGTTGTCATTTTGACTGTTCTCTCCTTCAACTTTTATTCTATGACTAATAGCTTCACTAACTGTATAAATATTTCCACGTATAAGAGGTCTTAATTAACTAATTGTGAAGTGAATTAAAATAAACAATTTTCGGTCATTCGAAACCAATACAAGTGGCGGTAAAAAAGACAAGGATTTCAGCGTTCGTTTTAATCTGCTACAATTAGGGGAAAGTCTATATATACAAAGATTACAAATGTATACTTAAAATAGTGCATGTTTTAAGTAGGTACAGAATATATCCATCATTTACAATATTTTATAAGAGTGAGTGGTGAGAGGCTCTCACTGAGAGCATTTGATTATTATTAGCTTCCTAATAGACTTCCTTCTACATCTCTGCTAAGAGATGAGAAAGGCCTTTGGCGTGCAAAAAAAGATTTCTTCCTATTGTTGCATTGCTTATATATTTCGTACACTCACTCATTTTTTCTTTAGTTGTGAACACATGCAACTCGAACCAACATTTTCCCTTGGAAGATTTCTTTGAGAATTTTTGTACTAATCTTTTTCAACAATAATTATACTCATCATAGTCCATAATGTGGCTACTGAACATTTATTATTATCATCTTGATATTGCCAGTGCGTCAAATTACATGTGAATCAGAACACCCTCCCCCCTCCTCCAACCTTCTTTAATTCTTGTTGTAAATAATACAAAATACAAACGAAATAGTTTTTTACAAGTTTTTTTTGTGCCTAATAATTTTGGGAAACCGTTACAGAGAGTGCTCATGGAATCTAATTATTTTTTTCTCTCTTTTAAATTTTGAGTAACTACTTACTTGGGTACATGCAATTTCAATTATTTAACATAAAATTCATTCACTCAAGTCGGAGTGGAGTGTCACTACAATTAAGAATTTGTTGAGTCAAGTTGTCAGAATGACAGTCTACAATAGTATTCGTAATTTTAGACTGTATGTGTGTGTGCTTGTAGTTTGTGGGAGTGTAAAAAGTGTTTTATCCTCTACGGAGGAGACTAAAAATCAACAACGTGAAGATTTATTCTCGTCAACATCCAAATTAGAAGATTTGGTTGAGAATGAAGTTCAAATTGTCGATGTTTTGGACACATTTGCTGAATATACTTTAGAGAAAGCTAAACTCATTAAATCGTAAGTCACATTTTTTATTTGTATTATAATCTTAAGTATAATCCTCATGTATTTATAAAAACGTGTAAGCATATTAGGAGAATTATTGTTTTAAAATGACAATTGAAAAGGAAATGAAAATATTTAAAAATTAAATGTGACAAATAGAGTAAGTAGTACAATTATGATTTTCTCCAGTTTTTTAAAATTGAATTTTGTCTCCACTATTAATATTTTTATTTATGACTAAAAATAACAATTTAAAGCTAATCTCCGAGCAAGACTAAAATTTAAAAAAACGGGTGGGACACTAAGAAAAATGAATTTTAATGACATTTTGATTTGAATTGAACACAGTGCCTATGAGATTTAACAATGGGAAATTACACGCTGTTTTTAATATCCATACAGATACAGATTAGGCACAAACCTACCTTGCCTTTCCTTTAAACTAAAAAGAGATGAAAAATGTATCTCATGAATATGACCCAACAATTGGTTGTACAGGGTGTTCGTTCAGAAAGTCCTATGGGAGTGAGTGGAGACTTGGTTTCGCGTAAAATTCCCATGTTAAAAT
>JAQIVZ010000148.1:0-99312 GCA_034700945.1 Arrhopalites spinosus | reverse complement strand
CTCCCAGTTGACCTCTGAATTCATCTTAAAAATATTATAAACATAGTAGCAACAATAAATTAGAATTATTAAATTATTGACAATTTAAAATTATTTTTTAAAAAAGGACTGACTTTTATATTTAGTTTGAGTTTGAAAAATAATTTTCAATGAAAAATTATTCCCTCGGAGTCTCTTAGCAAACGGTATCTAGTGGCTAGGGGCGAACTTAAATGTACCCTTTTTCAGGTAAAAAAAGAATATATTTTTAGAAACGTTTGTCGCCCGTCAGACATTTTATTTTTGTCTCACGATAAAACACAACCTTCCTCCCCTCCATGGTTAGGGAGTCCCTAACCATGCTTCCCTTCCTTGGTCTCCACTGAGGACCCAGGAATAAATTTATCGGGCCTGCTAAATAAATAGTCTGCCGGCTAAATGGATGAACTGTCAGTGACATGAATTAATTGTGGCTAAACTGAAAAAATTAATTACAATGGTCTGAATGCACACCAATAATCAAAATCAAATTATTTAATTAATTTATGTGTTGTAGTTGCTTGTCGTAGTTGCATCCAATTTTTCTGGTTGAAATATCTAAGGTTGAAATGTCTGCGGGTTCGAAAGTCCTGGGGTTGAAAAGTCCAGGTTGAAAAATCCGGGTTGAAAAGGCAGTGTTGAAACGTCCGGGTTGAAAAGTCCGGGTTGAATAGTCCTGGAACCCTCTCCTTCCAGAATTGTCGGCCGTCATGCTCCTTCCTGGCTTTCCATTCTACTACGTCTGCATCCTCAAAGCCAAAATATTCACGACCTCCTTTATTCGTCAGCCGTACTTTTGAGGGCGTTTTTAGTCTTTTATTTTGTTGTCGAAAACGGAAGTCACTGACATGCCGTCGCGCGCGCGCCGCTTAGCTTAGCTTGCAAGCGCAGCGCAGCTAAGCACTTGAAAATAAATTCATGTTTCTGGCAAAACTTTTAATAATTTGTTTTTCATCTGTGTCACTGCTAACAACTCGCTGAATTACAGTTAATAAAAGTCAAGATCATCATTTGAAGACAAAACATACAATCAGTTCAAGTCCATGTAGGTACATCCTTCCCGTTCTGTAATTTCTGCTGATGGATAATTAACCAAAAAAATAATTATCAAATGGATTTTATTCTCCATTAAATTTTCACCTGGACATGTATTACATTTTATTCATTTGAGGGCATTCCTAAATAATAAACAACATTAATTAAAATGAAGAAATAAAGGGAGAATTTTTTATTGACTGGATTTCGGGTTTGGATTTGAAAAAAAGTCAAGAATAGACTTTGTTGATGATTTTCACTTTCCATTTCATACGGCTAATTTTCACATGCAAAGGACATGGCACGATTTATATGGGTAACTGGCATTTCGTTGTAGAGAGCTGAAAATTGGTAGGAACGTGCTCCAGGTGACTAGGAACAATAGTTGTATTGGCACTTTCCACCGGACTCCTTCCTCTGACCTCCAGAGGTCAACAAAGGTGCCATATGTACATAATAGGTTAAAATTGAGTTTTATTCAGAAAATTCTGAAACTTGGTGAAAAGTCGCTCCTTGACCTCCTCATCAAAGTTTATATTGGGGTCATGCCTTATTTTTAATTTTTGTGACCTCTAGGGGTCATTTCCAGAAGTCATCAAAGGTTAATAAATGACCTTTGATGTCCCCTAGGGGTCACAAAAATGAAAATTATGTCATGGCCCCAATATAAACTTTGATGAGGAGGTCAAGGAGCGACTTTTCACCAAGTTTCAGAATTTTCTGAATAAAACTCAATTTTAACCTATTATGTACATATGGCACCTTTGTTGACCTCTGGAGGTCAGAGGAAGGAGTCCGGTGGAAAGTGCCAATACAACTATTGTTCCTAGTCACCTGGAGCACGTTCCTACCAATTTTCAGCTCTCTACAACGAAATGCCAGTTACCCATATAAATCGTGCCATGTCCTTTTATTGGAAATATTAATTATTTAATTAATAAAAACACTGTCAAGGAATTAATACCGACATTTCAAAAAGAGAGAGAGGCTCCATTTTAAACTTCTCAGAGTGTTGGATTTTCAGTGTTTATTTTGGGTATTTGGGGAGCCGCCAAAAACTGTAGAAAATTTAAAAATGGCGGCCTATTTCTCTCTTTACCTTTTATTTTCAAATATCGGCATTAATTCTCAAAATCTCAATTTTTGACTCGATTTTATGGTAATAAAGTAAAATTCTTGTTTAGAATTAAAAAAAGTCAAGACAGAAAATCGTCGTCTTCGTTCACAAGTCGCTGACCTTCGACAAAATTTATACAAAGTCCAAAGTGACTTGAAAAGTTTCAATACTCAACGAGACAGAATGGAAATTGAATTGAAAAAAATGAAAAGTCAAGAAACAGCCCTTCAAAATTTAATGAGACAAAATGCATTTCAAAAGCAAAAATTAACAAGTAAAATCCCTCAACTTCCAAAACTCAAACAATTAGAAAATCATTTGAGTGACTTTGAACGGAAGTGTCCAGTACAAGAAATTCAAACTTATGGGAAAACAATTTGGGAATTAGAGAGAAATATTCATAATCTAGAATCAAAAATAACACAAGGAAAAAGAAAAGAAAATATTTATTTGGTTCGACTTCAAAAATTCTCTCAATTACAAGAACAATTATTTTGGACTCACAAAGCCATGAGAAAACTGGAAGCGGACCGTCAAGGTACTATTTTTTAGAGCACTGGTGAATTGGTCAATCAGTGCTCTCTCTCTCTTCTATATAAATTTAATTTAATGGTTTTTTTAAATTTAAGGTATGGAACGAATGATTAAATCATTTTCCATGACCCTGCCCAGAAAAATTCCATTCGAAAAGATTGTCACTGACCCCTCCATTTTGGATCGAGTTGCCAAACAAAAAGTTCTTCAACAACGTCTTGCATCACAATCAGCAAAAGTTGAACATCTCAAACAAGTTACTTCTCAACTAGTTGAAGTACGTAAATATTTTATCACAACAATGATTTATTTTTCAATGAAAAACTCGAAATTTTAGAAAGAAGAGCAGAGAAGAGCAGAAGGAGGATTGGGTGGACAAGGACAAGGATTACAACCATGGCAGCTCAATTATTGGAAACAACGACATGAATTTCCAGAAGTCTCTGCAAGTGAGACGAATAAAGGTTACTATAAAGATTACATGGGATTTCTGGGTCAAGAGGTACAATTAAATAATTTAATTATAATAATAATTTTATCATCATCTTTCAGGCATTGTATAAACATGATTAAAACCCTCCCCCACTAAATGTAATTAATTCAAAATTAGATTCCTCGTCTCAAGAGTGAATTGTTGACATTGGAAAGAAAGAAACAATGTTTACGATCCATGCGTACAGCCTCATCCCAAAGCCGAAGTGCCAGTGTGAGTATTGTTGATTTGTCCAAAGTGGAATCCGTGGAAGATGAAGATGATCAAGTGGACGATGAAGACGAGGAGGAGGAAGAAGATTTGGAAGACGCTGAAGAAGAGGAACAAGAAGATGCTGATCATGTTTAATTTTTAAATATTTTAATTAATCCTACGATGCATGTACTACTGTATTAGTATGTTATGTATACAAGTATTAAGGAATCATTGATAAAATTCTTTAATTAGCTTTTGTTAACTCTTACTACAAAAGTAGACAAATTGTTCAATAGTCAATTTTTAAACGATGTAGAAAAATGTAGAAAAATTCTTTGTCAAAATAGTAGGAGCCAAATAGAGTTTTAAAAATCCCACCTTTAATTGTGCGGGAAGATATTGAATTGGTCAGTGTTTCTTTTTGGGCACTGAAAAAAATTTAATTGAAAATATTTTGTCGAAAAATCTCAAAGAATTGTCTCACATTTCCAGACAAAAATGTAAAACGAAGCCAAAAAAAATTGGGGAATATTATACGACTCTCCTTTTGAACATTGGACGTAAATAAACTCGAACAAAAATGGTTAGTAATTCATGAGAGATCAGTGAGGGAATGGAGGATCAGCATGGGGTGGATGAGAAAGGGAAGAATGATTTGAATGATCCCATGTCACAAATCTCTTGTTTTGGTCATGATGGGGTCAACCAAGGTGTGATTCTGTGTAAGCCATCATCATTAGTATTTACTGCCCTAAGCTTGTAAACTACAGAATTACAAATTAGCTATTGTACATCACAATCTTTTCCTCTTTTCGGCTCCTTTGTTTCATCCCAACCCCTCCCCTCCTTTGTACAATTTGTAGACTCTACAAGCAGAAAAAAATCATCACAACATTTTTAACTCCACTGCGGTCCTCCATTCTTGAACAGGAATTGTGGGGATATTGTTTTCATTTTTTTGACATGATGCCATAACCAGAATCCTTTTGATTATAATTAGTATTTTATATTCATCTTCAATTTTATATAAAATTCGTACCTTTCAGATATCCTTTTAATTAGCATACAAGTATAAACTTTGCAAACTAATATTTTTGTCAAAAATTGTACTTTGTTTTTATTGGCCTATGCAATTACCTATTTCATGTATCTGTACATAAATTTATCTAAAGTTTTCCTTCTCTACAATAAAACTTGGGGATTTCTCTCTCTCTCTCTCTCTCTGTCTCTCCCTTCTGTTGGCATTTATTTTTCAACAGATTTCTCTCTCTGTGATCCATAAAAAAATTCTGGGATAAAATTTTATTCTAAACTCTTTCATCTTTTCTTTTTTGAGAAAAATTAGAATGGCCATCTAAAAAGGAAGATTTTCAAAAATAAAATACATTTGACAAAAAAGTCTCCATGTAAAAAATAGGGTAAACCTTAAAATTCCCAAAGGAATTCAAATCCTGACCCAATTTGGTTTATTTCAGTGAAATCTCTTTGACATCTGGAAGAAATATCTCTCCATTTTCTATAGAAAATCTTTCTTTTTTGGGGAGTTTTTTTGTAATCTATCATAAGCAAAATACAAAAAATATTACATTGTCGTTCCTCTTTTTAGAAATATTTTACTAAGTCCGAATTTAGTATATTAATTTCCATGCATTGTAAAAAAAATATTTGTAATCTTTCAATCAAATATGTATTTGTACTTCAACAGTATAAAATGAATCTTGAATTCAAAATTTAAAAATCACCAGATATAGTACAGACACAGTTAAGTTGTAGGTACAATCCAACAGTTAAAATTTTTTTCATGTTAACAATTCTTTGTAATTTAAATAGAAACAAATTCATCTTTTCTTTGAACACTCACAAAAATTTCTTTTGGGGATTTCTGAAGCCATTCAATGTTAAAGTACAATCATAGCCCTTATATATGTACTTAAGTATATACAAGCTATGGTACAATTGTCCACATTGGGAGATGAATATTTTTTATCGACTAGAAATACTCGTACTCTCATATAACAGACAGAGAGAGAGAGGTGTTAATAGTACACACTTGTTGTTCATAGTGAGTGACGTTAGCGAGTAGCCAGTCATTTAATTTTATTCATTAAATATTGTATTCATCATTCATTGTCTCCTGCCCTTATATAGACAACCATTTTAGCTTCCTATCCTACCAAACTTTTGAAATGAATCAAAATCTTGTTCATTTCTTTGATAAAAACACACACTCTCTCTATCTCTGTTACATTGATAATAATAAAGTGGTTCTGATTACTTTTTGTGTAAGACAGGAGCCAATATTGCAAGTAGAGAGTCCAACACAAAAGAAAAACATTTTCAACGTCTCCGTCTTCTTTTGTCATTGGCCATTTTCTACAGTCAAATTCATCTGTTGAGTGACACTATTCAGAGTGGGGAAATGTCGACTGATGTACAATGGAGGTGGATTGCTTTACATGGACAGATTGGTTCACATTTAAATTTCCATCCCCGAAAAATTACATCCAAAGGTTCATTACAGTCCCTCTCTCTCTCTCTCTGAAATTGACAATGAAAAAGATGGAAACTCTTTGAGGAGGTTTGTAGGTAGTGACTTTGTACTATATGAATAAATATAAAAAACCGTTATATATATTTATGTAAGTCCTATAACTGGGAAACCTAATTAACTTTGTATTGAAAGCATTAATAAATAATTAATTAATCTAATTATTATTCAAGTCTATGACAATTTCTACCTCTCAACTTTCTTCCTGTTTCAAACAAATGTCAAAAGTAAATTTAATATTGCCATTTCCTGCTTCGATCATGATTCATGAACTTGACAATTTTGACGAAATTTTTCAACTGATTGTAGTTTTCAAAAAATCAATTGATGGGAAAATTAACTCTGAGATGATTAGCTCTACAACATTAATTCTCATTTTATATTAAAAATGAGAATGAGTTTAAATAAAATGACAGATTTTTTTTAATGTGAATGAAGTTAGACAAAATGAAATGAAGAAACGGATGCAAGTTTTTTGGCACAAAAAACTTTAATTATTTTTCTTGGATGAACTCCTATAGCTGTCCTTGAAATTAATTAAATTAGCATTTCCTTTGTTAACATACATTTGACTAATAAATTTATTTAAATGTAATGTTTAATGTATACATAATATAATTTTTTGAAAAATTAATTTCTACTACGTCTCAAACAATTGAAATTTAATTTAAAATGAGAAAAATTATAGGAGTAAATTGTAGAAGCAGTTCTAAAGAATTTTCCTACTAATTTAGGTTCTATCAAAACAAAGGCAATTTCATTACAAATTTCTTGTTAGACTTTTGTTTCTTTTTTTTCTCATTTTACTCTAAAAGTTTTGTACACGTGGTTTGTACATATAGGTAGTTAGTTATATAACACATTGGTGAATTTTGAAATTAAATTGAAAAAAAAACATGATAATATTGCACAGGTACAAATAAATAAAAAAATATTTTTGTGTTTTTTTAATGTTTCAATTAATTTATAAAACGTAATTTGAACTTTGAGAAGAAGGAGGGGCTGAAAAAAATATATTTCATGAGTTCAATAAAAAGTTGGATAAAAATTGAGTGTCATGTAATTCCCAAATGGAAGATGAACTCTCAATTTTGAGGGTGACCTTAAAAAATTTCTTGAATTTCAATACAAAAATGAACACATTTTAAGTAAAAGTAATAAGATCCAATTTATGCAAATAAAAAAAAGAGTCAGAATTAAATTCTCTTGACTTGATCAAGTTACTCGTAACGATGTGATGATCAAATTTCTTGTATCGTTTGACACGAAATTTTGCATCTTCTCTCTCTATTTTTGGCTACATTTGCATAAAATTAAGACGCATTAAATTTTAATAACAGGAGAATTCTTAAATGTCAAAGAAAGTTTAAATAAATAAATTTTATCCTCCTGTGAAATTTTTATACATTTCCCAATTCACGTCTACTACATTTATAAATAAACCCGTGCGTACACAATTAAAATGAAAAATTTTACATTGTGATAATTGTACGAATCGTACTTGTAAGATACCCGGAAGTTTCCTTTACAATTTTATTGAACAAAAATTCCACTCGGCTTACATCAAAAGGGAGCAGGACATCACACGAATTTTCGTGGGTTTTTTTGCTTTCCCTGTACATTCACATTGTACAAGATTATTTACAATAAAACATTTCCATGCACATCCAAGCAGAAGAGAGAGAGAGAGAGAGAAAGTTTCATGGAAGAGGAAAATGAAGAAGAAAAAAAGATTGGTTTCTTTACTCTTGCGTATCTTTTTTTGTGTGTTTGTTTACAAAAAAAAGAATATTGTCTTATGGTTAGACTATAGGAATGTAATAGAAATATTTGTATTAGAACAAGAATGGTAGAGAAAAATAAATTAAAAGTTCAACGTTTCTTTTTGTCCATCCATTTCTTTTTTTTCTCCTTTTTCCAGTTTCACTTTGGTTTGGGAAAAATATAGACAAGTACATTGAACATTACAGTCAATTTTGTACAGAGTGTTCCATACAAAAAAACATGTCAAATTGAAATAACTAAAAGTTGTTTCAAATCAATGAAATAAAAAATTGACATAAAAATTTGATCTTACTGTCGTCTTCCCCTCCCACTCCATAAAAAACAATGAAGATCCTCTTCGCAATATTTATTTAGCAATAGACAAGTCGTAAAAATAGAAGGATCAAGTGAAATTGATAACTGAAAATTGAATTCGTTTTTTTTGTGCAACAACTCAACAACAGAAAAAGAGAGAGAGAGAGATTTCATAAAAGTTGTGACTTTTTTTAGAAGAGAAGAATAGGAAAATGTTAATCTTTTATGTGGATGAGAAATAAGTAATTGTTTTATTTTCATCTCTTTTCATCTTTCCCTTCTATTCAACATTTTCTATAGATTAATTCTCTTCTTTGTTTATAAACAAAAACCATTCAAAATTGAATGATAATCAATGCATTGTGGATCATATTACAATCTTGTTAACTTTCCTTTATTCTCCTTCAGTTCAGTTCTCACCCACGCAAATATTTTCTCTGTCAAAGTTTTTACCTGGAAGGGCAACAAAGTATTTTTTTTAATGACGTCACATCCCATAATTCTTTTATATTTTGTGATGAACAGCAAAGATTCTCAACATCAAATTTAGTGGAGTAGACAATACTGAAATGTTGAAATTGAAATAAAAAGCAAGATTTTTTCATAGAAGATGAAGAAAGGGGGAATTAAATACCGTCATTTTTGCGGGGGTGTTGCCACATGTAAAAATTTCATTAGAAACTTTTCCTTATTTTTTAAAGGTTAAAAATAATTGGAATGATTTTTTTGGAGGAGGAAATATTTTCAATAATTTTTTTTATTAAAAAATAATCGTATACCTAAAATGATTGAAAATGATAAATTAAATCTAATTTTCAGCTCCATTTCAACTATAGTAAGCCATATTCAAATAGTCATTCTCACGTTAATTTGACATGTGAATTTATTGACTACAAAAATACTATCCAAGTTTTTTGAACATAAACAATTTTATGTCTGTATTTTAAATTTTTAAAAGCTTTTTTGTGTATCGACACAAAAAATAATTTTTGATCATTCATGAAGTCCTTTTGATGTAATAAATATATTTTTATTTATAAATTGACAAAATGATCATTCTCAATTAACTTTAAAATTTCAAATTTAACATTATTGAAATTAAATAATGACAATAAATATTAGAATCAATTCAAATTTGAAAATTGTTTCAGAAAAACTCCATGGACATTTATTTGTAAAGAAATCATGGAAGAATCACGTGACAAGTAAAAGAGGAATAAAATGAGATTGAAAACTTTTATATCACCGTCACCTAATCATTTTAGTGTGTGGGAAGTACATTGTACAAATAAGTCAATTTTTTTTACCATTTATTTGAATCACACGCTTGAAAATTTTAATTTAATGGATTACAATTTATAATCTCTTGGATTCCTCATTGAACACCTGGTCGGCTTCAATCATAATTAGTTTTTGATGATCACTGATGAGTCTAACCATTATTTTATATTTTTTGTTCAACTAAAATGAATCCTCCTTGTTTCCTTAACTGTCAATGTGGTGGGTACGTAAATCCCAATCACAAAAGGAATTTTGTGTCAATGTCTTACATAAAAAAAGCTAATGTAAGCTCATTAAATGTTTTTTTTGAGTCTCTCAAAAAATGGCAAAAAAAACTTCACCGTCAATGGGCGCTTTCATACTTTTTTTTTACTGGCAAATGAAATTTTTTAGATTAATTCCCTCAACAAGTTTTGAGTAAAAAAAGTATGACAAAATAATTAAGAAATTGATTATCAAGTTAAACACGAGATATAAACGTTATTAGTAAATTACTTAATAAGAATTAACTTTTTTTTGTTAATTTTTAATTATTTTCAAAGTGTATAATTTATGTGACTTGTTTTGCTCGTTTTTTTTTCATCTTAAAAATTTTACTCCGTTCACATTTCACACAATAATTTTTAACTGAGTGAAAACCTTTCATAGAAAAACTTGGCAATATTTTTATCATCCTTCTAAAAAAGACAGTCTTGAGTGCTCAACAACAAGTTTTTCAAACTGTTGAGTCTTCTTCCTCTTCCTCTCGGATGCCTCGGAGACTTTGTCAAGTCTCAAATATTTTTTTTATTGTAAACAAAAGAAATTTTGACAAGAGTCCTTGAAAACAAAAAATTTTGACTTGAGGGATAAAATGCATGAATGATTTAGAGAGAGAGAGAGCCAACCAAGAAATTGTTTTCACTTGAAAGAAAGCAATTGAAAGTTTTTTTCTTAAAAGTATTAAAAAAAAGTAAAGTGCGTACTATTCAACTTAAAGTTTAATTAACTTGTATAATACAGATATATAACATTAAGGTTACATTGTAGTCAAGTCTATTCTCCTCAAGTGAGTCAATTTACGACTAACTTTGTTCATGTCAAGTGCGTCTAGTCTTGAGGCAAATAATTATAAACTAAAATAGATTTTAACTCAACCAAAATTCAAAAGTCCAAAGTTTCTTGAAACTTGACAAATGCGAAGTTACAAATTTGTACAAGTTGAAAATGATTTTCTTTCACACAAAAGACGAAAGACGTAGACATACAAGTAGTGTAGCTCTATTAAAACTGTACTATAATTTGTATGCAATGAGACACATGTCTGAATAAAAAAAAATGTTTGTGTTTATTACAAAAAACTATTTTTAACTCATTTTAATTTTAACTCTATTTAAAAATAATTTTTCTCATATTATTTCTCTATTTTTATATAAATTTGTAAACTTTTCATTGTCCTCTTTACTAATCGTCTTGATGATCAAAGGGAGAGAGAGACAGATTTTATTAACAATTAATTTGTCACTTGAAAAACATAAATAAAATATTAATATTAAAAATAAATTATTAATACAAAATTCTCCTTAATTTTTAAACTTGTTCATTTTACTTTGATCTTCCCACTAAAATTACTAATTTTTAGAATCATCAAAATTTTATTTTATTTACTAAAATAAAATAAATCAATAACACGTAAATATTTCCTCGTATTTGTAGGTCAAAAAAAATTGTTTTTGTTTTCTTCCTAAAACCCCATTTTTTCCCTTCACACTGACCCGTCCTAAATTCCCTTTTATCTTAATCTTATTTAATGAGCTTTCACTCAGACTCAAAGAGATAAAGAAGGAGATTTAGATATGTCACGTCAACTGGTTCATTTTTTTCTCTAAAACTCCAATCGTTTTTTGTAAACTGGTTGATGGATTGAAAAAATGTCTATTATTGGCTCCCCTCTCTCTCTCTAAACTGTTACACATGTGACACGTAAAAGTTGTTTGACTCTTGACAAAAATCATTCGTCAAGTCATGTTCCTTGTTTTCAACACGGGACATAAAGTCTGGGGCTCTTAACCTGTCATTGATCATTGTTCAACGAGGTGTGAGAGCCAAAGAATTACACACACACTTTTCAACCCCACATTTTTGCCTTACATTTAACAACCTTTATCATTACACACACACACACGGAAATCCATGAAACTGTTGAAGAATTCTTTTTACAATTGAACGACATAAATTAATACATTTTTTCTCCTCACTGTCACTCCTTTGAAGTTGACAAACACATGTGGCTTATTTTTTCCCCTTCAACTGGACTCTTTATGTCAAAGTTAAAATTAAAATGAGAATTGTTATGGACAAGAAAAAAAAGTTACTAGAACTCAAAAAACTTAACTAACGACTAACAAGTCTAGGCTGTGTTGAAGGGTAACTAAATTTTCAAAGAGAAAAAAAAAGTGCGTAGAAGTGAGTGAGATACGGAGGGGGTTTTTTTGCTACACATTTTTAATAGAAAAAGATACATAAACAAGACGAAGTCAAAGTCTGAGACTGTGTTAATAGTGTGGCCAACTTAAAATGGGGAGTTCAGTATCAGTACACGTGCGTGCGTGCAAGAGAGAGAGACAAGAATTATTTGGAAAATTGTTCTCCTTCATTCTGGCTCGCTTCCTTCTCTTTCTTTTTTTTCTAATTGAGAGGATTTTTATTTTTTTGAACAAAATGTAATTTTAGTTGTATGAGAAGAGTTTCATTTCAGAAAAATGTGTGTGCAGATTACTACGCATCACACCATCCTTTTTTAACACTTGTTCATCAAGCCACAGGGCAGGGCCCAAATTGTCAAGTGAGAGAGAAAGACAAATTGAAACAAATACACATTTTCTCCCATTTAAACTCTTGAGATGTGTCCAATGTGTGTACAAGACAAACTTTTTTATCTTTCATAATAAAATATCTCTGACAAAAATGTGTTTTGGTCATTATATTTCTTTCTCTCTCTCTCAAAAAAGAAAAGTACGTAACGTACACACCACAAAAATTGTCATTGTCTTTTTTTTCAAAGACTTTCACAGACAATCTGTGAAAATCAGAATGATTCCATTTAATACAAGTGGATGGGCCACACAAAAGTGAGGAGTCCCATCAAAAAAGTAAAGACATAAAAAAATGTAAGGCACCCCTCTTTTATTCCATGTAGACATTCAGAAAAGAGTGGTACAGATTGTGCATTGTATTTTTTTCCTCTAGAGTTGTTGAGACGTGGGTTTTTTTTGTTCAAGGAAGTCAGAGAAAGATGTAGTAAAAGAGTACACATAATTTGGGATTTCTTCAAGTGGACGCCGTTGAGAAGAAGGAGGGGGAGGAGGAGGGGGTTTTATAGAAAATATTGGAGTTGGAGCTACACAAAAATCCACGTGCTCTCATTCCAATTTACCCTGCCATTGGATTCCCACTGCCACTGCCACTGCCTAAATTTCCCAGTGTCTCTTGTACAATTCTTTGGGAGAAGACGAAAGAGTCAGTTGTTGGGTTCCTTCTCGCTTAGAAAAACCAGCTGCGCTCGTCACTCAACTACACATTTTCCCCACAAACCCATCCTCCCTGTCTCTTTGGTTTTTAGCTACGTTAAGGTTTTGTCCTACACGGAGTGAGAGAGAGAGCATAAAGTAAGTGCTGATAGTAAAAACAACTTTTTTGTACTCTTCCATGGGTTTACTCCATTACAATTTTACCCTCACCGTCTACATAAGGAAAGACAAGGAAATGTTGTGTGCACAAGACGAGAAAATCTTTTCAAGAAAATTCTCCTTCCGTCCATCTTCCCCTTGTGCTTGTGCTCTTGCTCTTTTTCTTGGAGGAGGACTCTCATTCACGTTGGCCCTACTCAAACAACTCGCTCAGTCAACACAGGCAGCCACTCAAGTTTAGTCTGTCCCAGAGGTGCTAAACAAAACTCTCTCTCTCTCTCTCTCAGCCCCATCACCTTTACTCCAATCAGTCCATTTGTGTGTTAGTTCTTTTGAGTGATCTGACAAAAGAAAAACAATTTTTTTGAGTTAAAAAAAAGATTTTCTCTTTTTTTGATCCATTTGGCAATTTACAGGTGTGTACAACGTACAACTTAGCAAAAGTGCTAAATCAACTATTTTAGTAAATGAAGGGCTTGTACAGATAAAAGAAAGGGGAAAGTTAACTTTTTGTGTGTGTGTGTGCATTAGACTAAATGGGGAATTTGTGTTGACAGTTTTTATTTTCAAGTCAGAGAGAAAGAGTGACAGCTTGTTTTTTAACACTTTTACTAAATTTCGTTTAACTTTTCTCTCTCTCTCTCTGTTACCTCAAGTGTCATCCAAAATATGTGGGACTTTCTACAATTAAGTATCTTGGATATGTCCTACTGGACGAAATTTTTTTTGTGAATTTTTAGCTTAAAAAGAAAATACCTAAATATTCAAAACTAATTGTGCACTTTGTAAAAAAATTAAGTTGATATTTAATTGTGAATCTCCAATTAAGAATTACAGACTTGTTCATTGTACCTTGAAAATATTTTTCTCTGGGAAAAATTGGTGGCTAGCGAGCGCATGGTGGTAGAGGTGTAGGAGAGATTGTCATCCAATTAAAAGTAAGTTTACAATTTCTTTCCATAAATTTTAACATAAAATTCCCTACTATGTCAATTAAGAGATGAATCATAAATTATTTATTGAGTAATTAATTTTTAAATGAGTAATAAATAACCATTTGTATTTTTTTTTTTTAAAAAAAAAATACAATTTAAATCACACGAGTCAGTGAATATTACGAAAAAATGGAATCTTGTAAATTTATGTTATGTCAATGTACATTTTTTTTAGAAAAAAATTAAAAAGAGCTTGTCTCTACCATGTTATAACATAACTTCAGGAGGAAAAAAAGTGAGTTGAGATGAAAAGATTTGAGGTTTATAGCCCACTTAATTTAGATTGATTACCTTTATAAATTTCATAAGAAAAAAAAATAATCACGCACATAATTATTATCCTTCCATCGTAAATACTTTCTTCACGTTCTCCCATTTCAATTTTTTTTTCTATTTTATTATCAACATCCGTAATCCTATAGCCCACAGATTTGATAGAGCTCAAGTTCTTTTTTTTTGATTTAACTAAAATGGGCTAAGCACGCTTCCTTTGTGTTTTTTTTTGATTAAATGGATTTTGACAATTAACAATTGAATTAATCCTCTCTCGCAATAATGCCGCTCTTGAACTATAAAGCTTTAGCTAATTTTGGTCTCTCTCTCTCTCAAAACGAAATTATTTGTATTGTCCAAAGGGTTTTTTTTCACTTGGAAAATTTTCGGGGGTAAAAACTCTTTTGTTAATCATAATTTAGTTGAAAAGTTTTGAAACTTGTGAAGCCAACAACTTTTTCTTTGTGCACACACACCACAGCCGTTAATCTTGATCTGGTCCATTGACTAAGCTTTAAAAGTCGATAGCCACAATTCTTCTTTTGTTGGTATTTTAACTCTTTTATTATATGACTTAATGCCTTTTTTATTAATTAATTTGTACAATGAACTATTTTAATTTTTATAAAACTGATATTGCCAGATTAAATATAAAAAATAAATAAATATGAGATAATGTCAATGAATCAAAATAGTAAATATTAGTTTATCTTTTAATAATTACAATTATGTACTAATGTACACTATTCACTTTAATCTAATTTACAAGAGAAGTTTAAATTGTAAATAAACAAAAGGCGTATAATTTATGCACAAATTTTATGTCCCCTTCTCGGCAGCGGCCCCGTCTTGGTCTTATCGGTGAGAGGGGAGAGTGTTAGGGAGTGAAAATTTGGGAATGGTTTGTTATGAACATTTTAATGGAATAAATTCAAGTGTATTATATGTATAAATATAACAACTCATTCAAAATATAATTAAAGTCCCCCCTCTGTCTCTCTTTAGATTTTCTCAAGGAAATTTGGTTAATGTGAGAGAATGAGTAAATGAGGGAGAACCACAAAGTACACACACATAGTTTTTCCACGCTTTTCAACTTGACTCGTTCAAAATAATTAATTAGTTTTTTGTTTAATGACGATAAGTGTAAGAGAGAGAGAAGGCTAAACATGGTATTGACATGTTATTCTTCATAAATTAAAACCGTAACAAGTCCCAATACTTTGTAAATGTTATTTTACTATTGTCTACATTTTAATGTACTCTGTACCTTTTTGTATCCATTTTACAAATTTTTTTGTCCTTTTTTGTGCCTAAAATTTATTTTTCTTGTTGTACAAATAAATTACTTTATTTTACAGAGAGAGAGAGAGAGAGTAAATAGACCATTTTGAGGAAAACTGTAGACAAAATTATTTCCACTTGTTTCATCTCTCATTAACACAACATACAAATATAAATATTTGAATAATTAGCCAATGCTTATCTTTACAATTAACTTTTTGCTGTTGTCTCTCAAACTTCAAACTTGTCATTTAGAATTTACGAGCCCCTTAATTATTATTTTGTTTTTTTACAGTACAATCAGACAAAAAAAATTGGCTTTTTTCCTTTAAATATAAACAAAAATAACTGTTAATTAAATATTTTACTGATCAAAATCCTCTCTCTCTCTCTCTCTCTCAATATGGGCAGATGATGAGAAGATAATAAAGTTTAGAAAAAGATAAGAATTTTCTAAATGACATTAGTAAAAATACAGCAAAAAAAATCTCAAAGACAAAAAAGTCAATGGTGATGATTAATATTAAATAATTTAAATATTATGCAATTTTTTTTTTGTTATTTTGGCTTCATCTTATTTAAATGTAAATTTCATTTTTGTCCCGTCTCTTAAAAAAATACGCATTTAAAATTTGTGAAAAACATGTTTCGACTCTCATCTTTTCCCATTATAAAAAAAAACATTTTTCATATTTTGCCCTGTACTTACCAGATAACACGGAGCTGAAATTAATTTTTAATTTTAATTTTTAGTCTCTTTTTTGCATTACAAATTTTAACTAGAGATACAAAATTGAAAGGATGTAATTTTTATTTAAACTAATACTCAACTCGACACCACATCCTGTAGAATGTAAACAGTTACAATTTTTTTTTTAAAAAAAAAATGAATACAAGTCAGTAACTATCTGTAAGTAAAGTTTTAAATAAAAAAAATGCATAGTTTTTTGGACAGTGTTACACTTAGTTAAAAATTTGCGATATACTTCCCAAATCCATAGACACGTGCGGCTCTCTCTCTCTCTCTTGTTTTTAGTTATCTGTAGTACAAAAAAAGTTAAACATTTCCCAGCCCAGCTGGAATGGCATTTTCTCGGGGTATGAAACAAGAAAATTTCCATGTCAACCGGGCTACGGTCGTTACACGTATTCTCTCACATGCGTGTACACATTGTACACGCATATATAGGCTAATAGGCTCCATAAGTACGCAACACAGGGACTCATCATCTGTAAAAAAAACAGAGAGAGAGAGGAAGTCATTGTGTAAGAGAGGGCATGCATCCAGATCCGTATCTCCCCCATCATGCAATTTTAAGGAAGAATCTTCCAAACTTTATTTTTGTGTAGGGTTTTTTCCCCTATTCCGTGAAAAAATCAGTGCGGGTGGAACATGGTATTAAGTTACTTTTTATGGAGCAATGCCACACATGCATCCTCCATAATGGGCTTGAGATTGAGAAATGAGATAACCTCCCCCCCCACTCTCTCTCTCTCAATTGCTAATCTGTATATTCTTTCTTTTGTCTACAGATAAAAACTATAGTTTGCCATATATTCTAAAAGTAAGACAACAAATTTACATATTTTCTTCTCTAAAAAACATTTCAATTGCACTTTCTTTCTTTCATCTCTCTCTCTCTCTCTTGGATTTTGCCTGCTTTTTGCCTGATTTTTAGAGGAGATTTCATTCAAGATTGAATTAAAAATGTTTCTCTTTTATAGACTAAAATAAAATTTACTCTATGTTGTGATAATGGACATGTTGATTTTGGTATTAATATTCATGATAAATTTAAATAAATACAGAATACAAATAGAAAGAGAAACTTGTAGAATAATCTCCATTTCTTTTTTGTTTCTTAAGAAAAAGTCTTTTTTACTCTTAAAATTCTTTAGGTAAAAAGTACAAAAGTGAGTTTTTCAGGTTCCTTTAAATTAAAGTTGTGGAAACTTTGTAATTAAAATTGAATTTCAGTAAAATGCCAACTACAATCGGCATAGATGTGTAATACATCACAAATCCCACAATAAGAATATTTCTTTCATGCAGGTAGACAGTTAATTATAATTAACTAAAAAGGTGCCCAAATCTTGATTTAATGAAAATTTACCTTTTTGTTATCAAAACAAAATAGAAGTTATAAAAGAATTGGAGAGACATAAAAGGAATAAATCCATAGGCCAAACTCATGGCATCCGGAATATTTTGACCAGATTTGGATACTGAATAAAATAGAGAGAAAGAGCCACAAGAGCAAAAATATGATGAGGGTAAAATTTTAAGGGGAAAAAGGAATTATAGAGAATTGTGCTGACAAGAATTTTCCCCTTGAGGCTTGTTAAATTAAAGTATATCCTTAATTGTTAGATACAGACACAGAGAGAGAGAGAGAGAGAGAGAGAGAGAGAAATGGAACCACGAAAAAGGGATGGAGATGATGGGGAAAGGTTGAATTGGTGGATGAGGAATGGGGCCAAAGTTGAGAGAGAGAGAGTTTAATAAGTGTCTAAAAAAATCAATAATGAAAATACTGCGGCACTGAATCATATCCCCTTTAACTTTATAAATCATTGCCCTCCTTAAACACTATTATATCATTATAACCCATTATATAACTATCATTTACTCCACACACACACACGAAGAGAGAGGTGCGTGTCATTTAAAAGCGAGCACGTGTAATGGCTCAACAATTTGCAAAATTTATATTGTATTACAATAAAAAAAATTATTCATATTTTCCTAAAAAAATTCCTCTCAATTTTCCACCAATAAAACATTCGGAATAAATTTTATTCTTCATCTCTCAGTGGTCCAAAAAAGGGAGACGAAAATGTGCGAAATATTTGCACTGCACTGATATATAACACATGACATATTTATTGCACGTTTTTGTATTGAATTCCTTCTCTCCTCGATGCGTATACCATTCAATATTTATAGCCCCTATTGTACACTACACATTTTTCATTGCGTATTGCGTATAGACTTGACAATAAGATTTTTTGCAAAAAAAAATAAATATCATGGGAGCCCCCAAAAATAAATTGGAGGGGTTACGACTTACAGACTAACAATTGACTTTTGGTTTTTTTTCTGGGTCTGTCTGTCATGATGGTGGTGAAGGTTTTATTTGAATATTGCGTAAATGTTTTTGTTTGTTTTTTTTTTGTGTGCGTAAATTTATAGTGTGAATTGTTTTATTTGTTTATATAAAAAACCTCCCCTCTGCCCTACTCGTCCACAAGTTGAAGTGTAGATTTCATGATAGAGATTGTCGTGTCGGTAGAGAACAAATAGTTTTTTTAAAGCCAGATTTGCGAGATTAGATTTGTGCGTGTGCGTATTTTTTTAATGTACGGAAATCTTAGCCAAAATTTTATCAAGAGCATTCTCTATCTTTTTTTCATGGGGTGAGCCAACAAGAAGGAGAATTTGTATAGACTTTTGCTATTTTAAGTTGGACGATATGCTACAAAATGACAATGGAATGAGGGAGGGATAATAAGTTATAGACTCTGACTTTGTCTCTAATGGAGAATGACACGTAAAAATTAAAAAAAAAGTTGGAGGTCTTGTCTACATTCCCCATTTTATACACTCTCATGTGTGTGTGTGTGTGTGTACATTTCTTGTGTAACTTTAAATTCTTTTCCTTGATTTCACCGAAAAAAAAACTTTATACCTGAGAACCTGAGGGAGTTTGGTCCGTTGGGAATTGTAACTTTCAATTTTTAATGTTAGACCCAGATTATTTTCACTCTCTCTCTCTCTCTCGAGTATAAATATGACCAGAAAATGGAAAAGACCTTTTTATGGTCTCCACGTGGACTCTGTGGACGACTGTGCCAAAGTCCAAAAATATAACCCGGGTATTTTAACTAACGAGAAATTTGAGGGATAAACGAGTCTCCTTAATATAATATCTATATTAAAAATGATTTAATCGTGTCATATCCACGCTATAGACAATGTAGACTAAAATTCCACTTATTTCTCAATCCTCCTTTGTCCTCCATATAATTCATATTAGTTAGCTTACGGTCTATTCAACAAGGTGAACAAGCCCTAGAGGTGGTGGTGGTGTATGTACCATAATAAGACACGAAATTTTATAATTTTATATACATGTACTAGTATAGATCTAATAGTCAAAGAGTGCGTAAGAAGTGTAATATGAATTGATCATCATCTACGCACAAATTCTAACACCTCATCAAGTCTTGGTCTTATACAAAATTGTCTGTTATATGCCTGCTGGTACATAAAGAATAAATTGAACATTATCTGGGAGTGACTTGAAGACTAAATAATAGTGAGAAGGAGTTAAGGACGTCTTTGCAGATCTCATGTCATTTAGAGGGAGAACTGAGGACGACTTTGACGTTCCAAAAAAATGAGAATCTCATTCTTGTCTCATCTTTTAAGCTCCTATCCAATCCATCACCATACCAGATGTCTTTGTCTCTCTCTCTTCGTCTTATGTAAGGTTTTTATAGTTGTAGAATAAGATTTTAATGACTGGGCTATAGAAAATGCCTTTATATAGGACTCTAGTTTATTTACATGAAAACACCATTTCATGAGTCTTATCGACAAAATTCTTTTTTACTCAGTATAAAATATAAATTTTTGTGTATGTACATACATGGTAGATTTTATATTAGCTGTAGAATAGAGCAATTTTGGTCAAATCACGCCTTCAACGTCGAGTCCATTAAGAGAGCATTTCTCTCTCTCTCTATTTTTCACATGGCCTGTCACTTTACCTCTTGTTCTTTCATCATTTATCATTACCATTTTTATTATTGTCACATGCTCATCATTTTCCTTCATTATCTCTCATAGTTTTTTTTAACATGAGGAAGGGGAGTTAACTAACTTTTTTTTCTCTTCTTCTTTGATAATTGAGATGCTTATTTTACAATGTCATCAACTTTATTTACCCCCTATTTTTTTTTGCTTTCATCTTTTTTTTCTTGTATCATTTTCACCACGTGTCAAAGTCAACCAAATTACAAATTTATTTTACTTGAATTCACTCCTAAAGATTTTTTTTTTATTTGTAAAGTTAATAAAGTTGACATTATTTTTTTAAGTATAAAATTTCATGTAAATATTGTTGATGGGCTCAATTTCATAATTTTTTTTTGTGTTTTGTCATTTAATCCTTGAATAATGTTATTAAGATTGAGTTTGTTTGGTGTATAAAATTACTAAAATTATTAAGTTAATTTGAAGGAGATTTTTTTTCATGGTCTTTTATGTACAAAAATTATTTTATATTTTTTAGTCAAATTGAATCTTTCATGGAGACATTGTGTACACACTGCTGTAAGTACATCAAATAGACTAGATGGACGTGTATGTGGTGGAAGAGTTGAAGTGAAAAAGATTTTTAAAATGTGCAATTTTATCTACAAAAACATCATCTTTTATGATCTTCTCCATATTCTCTCTCTCTTTTCAAAAAGATAAACAGAAAAGACACAAGATGCAGGTTAAACGTGTGAGCGTCACTTGGTTACTTGTACTTGTGTACTTACTTGTGTCTTGTCTTATATGGGGAGACAAGTGCATGAAGGGTAATAATAATAAATGACACATTTTATTCAAGCATCACACACATTTTACAACCCATTTTATTTTCACCCCAAAATCCTCAAGTAAAAGAGAGAGAGAGAGAGAGAGAGAAAAAGTCAAAACATTTTCTCTTTCTTTTTTTTAAAGACAAAATACAAAAAATCAGTTTATGAGACTTGAAATGATATCAAATGTTTTGTGTAGTCAGTTTTGAGTGATAAAAATCTTGGGAATTTATAGAAAACATGAATTTTGTTCATCTTTTTTTGCGTCTACATAAATCGACTATCCAACACGCGATATTCACATGGAAAACAAATTTTTCAAAAATGTGAGGGGAGTTTAATGACAATGTTTTAAAAAAAACATTGTCTGTGTTATTTCTATTATACTATAAATACAATTATAATGTGTAACATATGAGAAAAATTACTAAAATTAACATTTATCTCTGATTGTTAGAATTTTTGGCATGGTTAAGGTAATGGGAAAAAGATGCTCTTGTTTTTTAATACAAAAGAAAAAAAAAGTACAGATAATTTGTATCTGTACAGATTCAAAATAGAATACTAAAGGCTAATAAAATTGTCCCGAAAGTCCAAATTGTCAATGACTTTTATGGAGTAGAGTCAATGACAATTTAGAATAAAAAAATAATAAAAATCAGAAATAAAAGCTCAATTTAAAAGTAAATGCTACTTTGTATTTCCCATGTCTCCAAATTATTTATTTAATTTTTTATACACCTGTATCTGTACAATGTAGAGAAGAGGAGAAAAAAATGTGGATTTATGGTGGCAATAAGTACATTTTATTTAAACTGCATTTTATTCCCTTATGGAGAGAGAGAGAGATTGCATGTCAAGAAAGTTAAAAAATTTATGAATGTTCAGCAACAATCAGCTTGACACTAAATAGACAGCATCCTGTACACGGAGGTGGTCATTCAAACGTGACTGTAAGGAAGCCAACCAACGAACCAAGCTGGTGTTTGGTGCTGTCTGGTTTATTAAAGGGAAGGGAAGAGAAGTAGACAAAAAAGTCTACATTAATTTATCATTATGATCCTCATTCTAAATTTTAATTTCCCTTCTCTCAGAATGACTTAATTAGAATTATGCTCCAACCATAATAATTCTTCGTAAATGAAAAAAAAAAATGAGTAGAGTACAGAGTGTGACGTCAACAAGTCACAATTTAATTCACATTAACTGAGGTTAGTGGACAGTCTCACCTAAACTATGTTGTACTTGTACAAATAAATGTAAATACTCCAAGTATGAATTTCTACAGGTTTTGTATAAAATACATAGAAAAAATGGTGTAAAAAACAAAAGTCAATTGTTTTCCTTTTTTTGTACAGCCTAACTAAAGTTGTTGTAACAGAGAGACTGATAGTTAAAAAAAGTAGAGACTGTAAACAATTGATTTCCATAAACTCCTTCATCAATAACAATAATTAACGGGAGGAAACATAAAAGTAAAAAAAAAAGTATTTAGTCTTAACTTTAAGGATGATGACAGGGGTGGTGTGTGTGACTGACAATGGTAAAATTCAATTGCTCATTTTGTACGGTTGTTGAACATAAAGTTGGTTTAGATCCTTCGGCATTTTCATTTTGTATTTATAGTCATAACTTTACATGAGTACATTTAATGTTAAACTTTGTATCTGTACATTAAATGCGCACTCCTGTCTATGTGTTGAGGTATGCAACGCCAGATTATTTTAATGGCACTCATCCGTAATTCCATTCCACACACACACAAGTCAAGTCATAAGACCTCAGAGGATAAGGTTCACCTCATCTCCAACTGGACAATCTATCCATCTAACAATGAGAGCTGAGCCCACTACCTAAACCTCCATAACTTCTTTTATCCAACTGTGTGTGTGCATCTTCTCCCAGACAAAAATTAAGAGAGATAAATTTTAAATATTGAGAGTGAAACCCATCAAAATCCTCACTTTTTAATCAACTAAAATCCTTCCAATTGTGAAAGACATCATGGTGAATATCTCTAGACCGTGTACATATATTGTGGGATTTCCAATTTTATTAAGGTACGTAAATCTGTACAGTGTGCGACCGTACGACTGTACAACATGAAAAAAATGTTGAAAACTAGAAGATTAATCACAACTTGTTTTTTTAATTTCTCTATATTTAAATAAGTTAAATGTGTCACATGAAGTGATTTGGTAAATATTTTAGGTTTAGAATGAAGAAAGAGAGAATTTATTTGTACAAGGATGGTGATGGTCTACGTCAAAAATGACAATCCTCTAAAGGAATTAATGTATTACTTTTGTACTTTGTGTGTGTCTGTGTGTACAAATAGGTATGACCTTACTCAATAATTTTTTCATGTCCTTAATTTTACCCCATCAAAATCTATAAGAAAATCCATTATTCATTCACACACACACACTCTCTCTCTAGTTAGTGAACAGGAATTTGGTTGAGTTGACTCAATCCATTAAAATGTATTGAAAATTAGTACCCCTCTTTTTCTATTTAATGTATTAATTACAACTGACAGACATTTGGGATTGAGGAATTATATTTTAGGTCAATATTAAAATTCTCCAATGGTACAAATGTCATTTCATTGGCCATTAAATATTTACACATTTATCTTCATCTATTTTCATAACTGAAAATAATGAGACTCTCAGTAATTTAAAATAACCTTTTATAGGTCATGTGAATTGTGATCAGACTAAAAAAAATCAATTGATTATTTTTGTTCTTGTACAAAAATTGTTCACCTTTCTTATTATTATTAGTGACAAACCATGTTTTATCCTTTTAGAGTAATTTTTGTAGAATTATTATAGTACTCATGGCCATAGATAAATATTAGAAGGAAGATGGTCAAAAGATAAAATAATTTATACAAAAAAATTTCACTAAACTGACACCCTTGTCAGACGCACTACAGATACAGCTCTTGTTCTTGCTTAACGCTACTTTTTAAAAAAAACAAAGAAGAGTGTTATGATGATCTGTATGTCATACAACAGACAGAAAATTGACTACCTCTCATACTCGTATCATCAACCCACATAAATATGTTAAATGATGACTTGTAACAAGACGTTTCTTTTTTTCCCGACATCAACATGACTCTTTTGTGTATCTCTAATTTATGACGTCACTACCCTTACCATCAGTCTCATGTCCAAAGCCTATAGAGAGTAGTATAAAAAAGTATAAGTAGTTTATATAAAAATCTTTTTTTATACATTGAATCGTCATCTTTGCTCTCTTTCTTTTATACTTTGAGATGTTCCAGTCTAGCCCGTAAATATCCACTTCTCCATCTTTCTCTCTGATACGATATCAGTGAATAAAAAAAGTTTGGCTTAGAGCAGGGGCAGGGGCTGCCCGGCTGGGCCCTGTTGCGACTATTTGGACAAGAAAAGTACTTGTTCAATCTTATTTTTTCTTCTACTTACAACTCACTCGTATCCATGGATATCCTCAAATCTCTACACTTTATATAATTTCCTTATGTAGACTTTATTACTCTTAGAGAGACGTGGACTCTTTTTTTCTTTTGGTAATATTAACTAAAGAATTTATGTAATGCACTCAACTGCATTGGCGACTGTCTATTTTCTCCATTTCCAATCCCCCCATCTCCCTCCCCCTACTCCGTGTGCCTGTACAATGGATACCACTTTCATCTTGTGTTTGTGTTACCAGCCATGGACTCGTTTCATGTACAGAAATCTTTCCTCACAGGAAAAAGATTAAGACATTGACACCCAGTGCAAACAATGTTTTTTTGCACATGTTTGGACGGGTCAACGGTCTTGGACTTGGCTATTTAGCAGCTTCGTGTTAAATATTATGAGCCTATCCATTTATACACAAATATACGCAAGGATTACATTTCACAATCAACACAGAATTTCTACATATTGGACACTGATGCAGATGGCCACAGTTGGTTTACAAGTCAACAAAATGATTTGAGATCATGAGGTGTGCAGTGCAATGTAATTAGGAAGGGAGAGATGTTGGAATTAATTTGAAGGATGCAAATGACTTTGTGTAAAGTATTGATTTGACTTGCGTCTTTCTCAATTTCCGTCTTCTTCTTCTTCCCAACTTTGTTCTCTTGATTCTCATCTTTTGTGTAAAGTCAATGAAGAATGTTTGTGGACATTAGGAAAGTAGTTTTCATTACACTACTTTTGATAATGAAGATTCAATCTAATTTACAAATTTCAACTAATTACCCTTTTCCAAACGCTGTCAGTCTAACTCGGTTTGTCTCCTCATCTCTTACTCTCCTTCCTGTCCCTACCCCCAATGGTGAGACAGCGTCTCTCCTTTTTTTATGTGTAAGTTGAGTCCCAATAATTTGATTTTCTTGTATAAAATAATTTATCCCTGTTTTCCCTCATACACAGTTGGTGTGTGTACATGGCCAAAAGACTTTTCCCCGAAATCGGATAATCACAACCGTCGACCATGTGAAACAGAGTCAATCAAATTGCCTTAGTTTTTGCCAGTCATGCAATTTTTAATCAAATTCATCTAGAAAAAATATTGTTGACAGCTCTAGTAAATTTAGCAAAAATTGTCCATAATTTTAAAAATAAATATTACTATTTTTTGGACATTTTCTACGTTTTACGTTTTTTTACGTCATCCAAAAAATTATTTACACAAGTTCAACTTGTACAAGTCAATTATGAGTTTTATCAATCAACATAAAAAATGATTTGTAGTGTCAAAAAAATTGGGGTTTACTAATTTTTTTAGCTGTAAAAAATGGAGCTGTTTTTGACACACACAAAAAATAAATTTATACCAAATTGCTCATTTTAATGATATTTTATCACATATTTATAGCCCCATTAAAGACCTTTAGACATATTTGTAGAAAAAATAGTCAGGAAGTTTTTTTAGTAAAAGAAATTAATGTAGAGTGAAAAAATAGAAATTACTTGTTAAAAAAATTATTTGTGGACATGTGTATAATAATTTTCATTGATTTTATATGGCCATATAAAAAAATATCTAATGACTAGGAAGCGGTATGGACAAAGCAAAAAGGAGCTAAAAAATTTTTTTCGGCAGCAATTTTTACTGCAGTCAAAAAAATCCATAATGTAATTTGGACCATTCTCACAACTGTCATCAACTGTAAAGAGAGATAAATATTCCAGTTAAAAATCTTCTCATATTTTCTGTTCTCAACCAATCAAATTTTCTCTCTCGCCATTTCAAGACTGCACTAGTCAGATGGCTTCATAAAGTTTGTAATATATTTTTTTAGACGTTGAAATGCAAATCCTCGGATGTCAACAAAAAATTTGATTTAATGGTCACGAAACATGAAATATATTTTTTTTGATACAAAATACGAAACTACATTTCTATCTTTAGCTCTTTTTTGAAATCCAGACAATTGACAAAGAGCAAAGAAAATGCACAAGGCCAAATTGATAGAAAAAGCACCAATACCACCACATCCCATCCCCAATGCAATTCAATGGGAGAGAGAGAGCAGTAAAATGCTGGTTGAAACATTTGTATTTATGAGGAGGAAAGAGTTGATCCTCATTTAATTTAATATTTGATACAAAAACAATTTTTTAGACCAAACTACACAAACTCTATGAATTTCCCTTTTGTGGTTTTGTCCATAGAACAGAGACTGTGGAGGTCAGAAAAGTAGAAACTGGCTCCAATTATAAAATAGCCAGACATTAAATATATTCAGAGTGGACAGTTTGTACCATTAAATTTTGCTACAAAATTTAACCAAAACCATACGTGAGAGAGCAAAGATCAATTCAATTTACCAACTAAATAAATGAAGAAAAAGAGGACAACCCCAAAAAAAGAGAAAGTTGTACGGGTAGCCCAGGTCCAGGTTTTAAAATCCAGAAATCCAGACCAAAAATTGTAAGGGAGTATGAGGGGCAATGGACTTTGTATATTTTCTCTGGATTTTACAATCCAAAAAAGTAAATGATGATGGGGGAGAATGGGAATGGGCATGGAGCTAATAAACGTTATTTTCTTGGAACATTTCAAACGTATGACTAGACCTTGGACCATTTCACATACACAACATAAGCTCCAAGATACTAAAAATATGTTCTCTCTCCTAATCTCTATATTTTTGTCTACAAGTAGACAAAGTAGAAAGCACAAGGAATTATATCTTGACATAGTTCTCTCTCTCTCTCTCTCTCTCTCTCTCTATTCTTGAACCAATTTTCAAACTACGTCAACACACACAAGTCTCATAAGAAGAGAGAGAGAGGGGAAAAGCAGCTGTATATTTTTCAGCTCATCTCACCCATCATACTTACAATAAATCTTGTCCAGTGGTATGGACGAGATAATGTTCTAATCCAAAATCCAAAGTTAGTTGGGCATTTTACTTGTTGGCAATCTTTTTTAGTGCATTTTTTCATATTTATTTATTATACTTTATATCACGATACTCCATGATTTAATGAATATTATTATCATTCCATTATCTTTTATAAATTATTCTATTCTATAAATATATATATTTTTAAAGCGGATTTAAACACAGTCCAATTATTTTTATATTGACAGTACTCCTAACCTACCTTGACATTTTTCTTTTTTATTGTCACACAAACAGACTTTTTCTATTATTTTTGGGGGTTTTTTACACTTTACAGCATGAATCACAGAAATTGTTCCAAGTATTTTTTCTGATGCATTTAAATTCTCAATATTTGAAGAGAGACATTCACATTCTAGTTAAAATAATGTTTATTTTTTCTATTCTTTTTTCTCTTGACAAAATAAATTTTGGCTCCATAATGTCGCCGTCTCTCTCAAAAAAAATTGCTTTTGTAGTGGCACAAAAGTTAAGAGTGGGTACTCAAAGATGAAGAGAGAGAGAAATGTTTCATTTTAAAATAAACAAAAGGATGCCAGCATTTTTTTATAATAATGCACAATACATATAACTCTCCTACTCTCAAACCACCCAAAAAATTTTTGCAAGTCTTTTTTAACATTGAAATTATATTGTTAATACATATTTGTATAAGTCTTTATTCTATTCTCTATTTAATCTAGTTTTTTTTCTCATTAGACTCAATAAATTCATGAGGATGAAGAAAATAAAATAAAAATGTCTGTCCTCAGTGTGACAATGAATATATTTTTTTTTGTCAAGTTAAATTAAAATTACTCTCATGAATTTTAAACTTGTTTCAATTCTTTGACAAATGTGGCAAATAAAATGTTCGTAATTTAAATGGGGTTGTTATTGTACAAAAACATGATTTAAATCAACTTTTTTTACTCTCTCTCTGTCTCTCTCTTTTCACACAAAATCTTGCCAGTTCCCTCTAAGCTAAAATGAGCATCTTACACTTGTGCTTTGTAGAGAAACGAGAGATGGATGAATTTAGATAAAAAAATGGGATAAATTGACCAGGGACGTACAATCTGTACAACAGTATAAGGAAAATTTTTTGCATCGTGTGACAATGTTACAACTTTTAACCCCTCCCCTTCCCCCTCTTTTCACTTGATCAACTGAAACACAGAAGAGAGAGAGAGAGAGAGAGTTAAAATAAAGTAGTTTGTGTTTGTGTGTACTAAAGTGGAGTGTGTTTTTATTGAATTTTGTGTTTGTATGTTTTTTTTTGTGTTTGGGAGCATCATGTTACGCTTGGCACACAATACAATTCACAATTCAACGTCCTCCTTGTCTCTCTTTGTATGTACGACCCTTGGAGAGAATTGAGAGAGTCACCGGAAGAGATAAATTCCTGTCCTCCCCGTCCCCATTTAATTTTTCGTCCAGTAATTTTTCACATAATCACATTATTATTACATGACACTACCCGGGGGTTAAAATGTCTCATTTGTATTTCTTATTTTCCAAAAAAATTATTCCTCATTGCCTCTATCGTCTACATTACAACTGCACTGCAGTGCAGGCTGCACTTGTACTGATACTACAAGAAAATTTTTTTACATTTTTGCACTGCCAGATGAATTGAAAATGGGTTAAAATTTCAAGTAACTAAAATGACACATTTTTTTCTTGACACTTACAGGGACGACTAAAAAGAAGAGGAATCTGGTTGTGGGGTGGAAAATAAAAAAGAGACGTTGGAGATGCAATTTCAATCTGCAATAAATTTATTTGTGTCGGCCACGCCATTGATTACAATGGCAGCTGGAGCTACATCACTCCTGTGGTCAGAAGGAGAAGACGGAAGGGAAAGTGGTTTAAGTTCCATTAGAGATAATAATATTAGTTCAAGACAAAGTGTTAATAGTACAGTTAAAATTATCAACTCTATGACACAAGCTCTCAGTCCCATTATCTTTAGTGGTGGGGTTGGGGGTAGTGGGGATAGTGGTGGGGTTGGGTCAGTGGGAAATGGGAAACAGTGTTCAAATAGTACAAGTTGTGGACTTGATGGACTCAATAATGATGGATTTTTTGATGAATTTAATGAAACTAGTCGATCCATCAATTCTGGGGGTCAATTGGAACAACAGTTTCCATTTTATATTCGTACCACTTCTGTAAGTCATTTTTAAATACAATTTTAAATATTTAACAAATTATAATAATTTTTTTGCATTTTTTCAGACTCTTCTGTGTGCAGTCATTCTTTTTATTGGGATTGTTGGGAATATTCTCGTGCCGATTGTTGTGTGGCGTAATAAAGATTTAAGAAGTTCAACAAATATTTTTCTCGTTAATCTCAGCGTGGCTGATCTTCTCGTTCTCCTCGTTTGTATGCCAACAAGTATGGTCGAACTTCACTCTAAACCCGAAGTCTGGGTTTTGGGTGCGACTCTCTGTAAGTTTCCAAAATAAATTCATAATAAAATTAATTCTTATAATATCCATTAATTAACATTATTAACAAAGTTAAATATTCATCTCAACTTTCACATTCTCCAACAAAGAGAGAAAGAGAAAGAGAAAAAAAAGAAAAATGATTTTTTTCTTTCCTGACACATATCGAAGCATTAAGTCACATTTAATGTGGAGCATTTATTTATTCGCCATAACAGTTCACAATATGTACATAATGTGAAGATTGTGTGTGTGCCTGGGAAAAGTTTTTGACTATTCAACTTAATGCATTGGCGTAAAGTATAAACAGTTAAGAGTTAGGAGTCAGCGGGTCGGATTGAAGATAGACGTAATGTAACCAGAGTTGTATGGAACGACGTTTATATTATTTTCTCTATAAAAACTCTTTTGCATTCAGCCCACCCTTCCCAACCCAAAATCTCTCTCTCTCTCTCTCTCTTAATGCAGAACACACACAACGGCAATTTTATTTGGGTAGGGAAAATTCCGACTCCTGGATTTTTTCTTTTGGTGCTTCTCTTGTATATTTCTTTTTTATATACTCTGAAACCCATCTGGTTAATCTAATTCAAGGATGAGAATATTTTGAATGTGCTTCATAATGAAGATATTGACCAAGTACACGTTCACGTAAGCATGTAATCAAAAAAAGAAAGTTACTTTTCCTATAAAAAAAGGCCCACATTCACAGATGTTTTCAAGCATCTTCCACTCTCACGCCTTTTTCTTCTTTTAATTCACAGAGATCATTTTAAATATTTCTTGATAGTTTGACGGTCATGTCGTTTCTTATAATTACAAAAAAAAAGATTTGTAAAGCCAAGCCAATTTTAGATTACCTTTCTCTTTTTTAGACTACCTCAAATTTCTTGCACACAGTTTGAGCTTTGCAGTTAACATTGAATGCCGAATGTCTTGTTGATTTTATATTATAAACAGATGTCTTTTAAAAAATTCCAAAAAAATGTTTTTTTTCTAAATAATCTCCTTGCTATTTATTTTTATTTAAATATTTAAAACACAAGTTTAAAATGTTAAATGTCAATGTGAGTTTAGTTTTCAAAAATATTCGGTAATAAACTGTCATAATTTTTTTTTTGCTTCGAGATCACCCACATCGGCCATCATAATTATTAGTATGTACATCTACATGTACATGTTATATAATATCTAAACCTGCTATATTTATTTATATAAACAATTTAATATATTTAGACGATCGTCTAAATATCTGCACAATTTTTTTATGTTTTTCAACATAAAACACAAAAATAAGGCAACTTATTTTTTGTTACCCGATGCGGAGCAGAATCGGGTAACTAAAATCTCAGATTCCACCCAAAAAAATAAAAAGAGTTGATTATCTGTACTTGATGGCGCCTAAGGGTAAACAAACTTTTAAAAAAAAGTTTCTTTGAAATTTGAACAGTTTGAATGCCACTATTCAGTTTAATTGATGTACTGTGTAATACTCATATGCTTCATTCATTTGAATGTAATGTACATACATACGAGAATCAATTATAAAGAGATAGGTTCAAGAAATAAGGGGAAAATTTGTATTCTAATGGGCAAGACAGTTTGACTATTTTTGTGGTAATATTTACATAGTGTCGTAATAATTAGGAAGAATTTTGAACAAGAAGAGGAGACAATCTCCAACTTTTCTCTCTCTCTCTCTCTCTGTTTGGAAAAGGCCAAAGTCGACCCAGACGCCATTTGGTAATATTATTATTATGATAATATACTTATACTCCTCACTGGTCTCCTCCTCCTCCTCTTGGTTTATGTGGTCTAATAATAAGAGAGAGAAACTTATGTCTCAAAAAGCTTTTTTCTCTCTCTTTTCTCCTCCTCCTCCACAACTATCACAATTTATTACTTTTTATGTAAGTCCAACTGAGAGTTGAAAAGTAAGCCGAAGAGATTTTAAAGATATAGAGAGACGTACTTTGTGTGTGACGGGGCTCCTCTTTGAATGGCCATTTATACGCATGGAAGGAATCATTTCAAAGACATCAACTAAGATGAAATAAGGAATACCCAACCGTTTTTTAGTACAAATATCAGTACTCTTACTTGCTAGTCTCTCTCTCTCTCCTGTCTATCGATATAAATAAGAGTGTCTTGAGCGGAGAATTATAGTACGACTCATTAGTTGTGCTAAGTTGAGCAAAAGTTATGTCAAGCTTCTTTTCATTTCCTTCGTGCCGAATTATAGCTCTGCCTCCATTACTTTTCAGATTGAGCCACCGTTAAATTTTCTGTCCTTTTTTTCTCTCTTTCTCTACACGTACGCGACTACCTCCAGTCCTACCTTTCCTTTTTTTCGAAGAGAATGAAAGACTACCACCAAATTTCTTTCGTCATCTCGTACGACCAATAGTTTTGATAGGAGCCAAAAAAATTGTACAAATTGACTTGAAAAAATCGGAGGACCACATTTTTTTTATTTTTTTTCTAAAAAATGAAAAAAGGCTCAAGAAAAATCGTTTGAAATTTGATTTCATTCTAATTCCAACTTGGCCAGGGACACGTCGTCGTCGTCACAATCTAGGGAGGGAGGGAGTGCATAAATATTGTCAAATTTTCAAATACTTTTTTTTTGTTATCAACTCACAATCTCTCTCTCTCTCTCTCACTGCAACTCTCCAATGGAATTTGTGGATTGAGGGTACGAATCTGTTGAGAATGCAAGAGAGAGAGAGAGGGCATATTTTTGTGTACAGATATGAGACAATATATTTGTATTTTCTGCATCACAGCTTATTCTCTTATTTGTACATGTGTACCTATATATGTTTTTTTGTGGGGATAAAACATTGGAAAAAAAATCTAGTATTGGTATTGGAGTCTGGGAAAGTGGAAAGCCGATTTTTTTTTCTCGGGGCCACACTGCAAAACTTAATACCCTGAGCTATCTCAACTTGCAGGATGTGATGAGAGCATGCATGCATAAATAAAAATTGCACTCTTCTCTCTCTCTCGTATCGTCTATTTTGGTGGACCTGTATCCTCCCTATATATTTTCATTCCATTCGAAGAAAATATATCCATCTTGGCACACACCCTGTGAGAACAAGAAACCTTCCGACGTCTCAAAGAGAAGAAGAAGACGCTAAAAATGTGCCGCTCTCTCGGTCTCGACGTCCAAACACAACTCACCATGATTCATGAACGGGATGGATTACGAGTTCCATTATTTCTCTATACAAACCCCCAATACATAGACAAACTTACCCATAACACACATGTATTGGCTTCCCAGCCATCCCTTTGAAGGTTGAGAGAGAGAGAGAGGGAAAAATGAAAGTGAGATGGAGATGAAGAATAAAAAAAATGAGATGTAATAATGCTTTTGGTCTCAGATGGAAAAATTTACATAAGCTCGATCATCATACAACTGTCTCTAGTACAGTGTCTATATCCATCTCTCTCTCTCTCTCTTTTATAATAAGAAAAAAAGGGGAAAGCATAGATATTTATAAAAATGTCCCATACTCTTCATACAAAAGACCTGTGACATGAACCCTCGTTGAAATTGACGTGGATCGTACGAGTATCTTTCGTCATTGAAGAAAAAAGGGCCACCCACATAAAAATATAATAAGCTTTATACACATAACTGTATTTGTATATGCAATTTTCAAGAGAATTCAGAAGCAGATAGAATGCATTTTGTTCAAGAAAAAAAAATGAAGCTCATGATGACTTGCTTTCCATATTTGTACATGTAAAAAAAGGATTTCTAACTTGAAAATCTCATTCATTTTAAAGGGAGCACGATAAATTCAATCTCTTTCCCTTAAGATGTTGTCGTAGGTTGTACTCGTGTACTAAAAGTAGACATCAATTTTTTAAAAGAGGATGAGCATGAATGCATCTCAAAAATAAAGGGATTTTTTCAAAACTGTTTAATATATAAATATTAAACTCTTTTAAAATTAATTTACGTTATTTTTCTCAACATACATGTACTTGTAAGTTAACTACGGACAAAAGTACAGCTGAGACTGAAAAATAGCCTAAAAAATAGAAATGGGCTAACAAGACGTTAAATTTTTTTAAAAACATATTTTGGCTGTTGAAAACAGTGTCTCAAGATAATAATAATAGACAAGATGGATTATCGAGTATTGAAGTGAGTGGAGAAAAAAGAAGAAGGGAAGGGAACAAGAGAGAGAGATGATTTAAGATTGAAAAATGATGAGGATGAAAATTTGAAACTTTGACATGGGGCCTCTCTCGTCTCATATGTCTTGTTAGGCGTATCAAAATAGACTTTTACAATATAAATCATTGTATTGTTATACAATCTACAACATTAATCCTTATAATTTACATGACATTATCCCATATCACTTGCCCTAACGAGACCAAAATTGCCGCAATATTTTTTGCCTCCTCTTTAACTTTATCCTTCCAACCAATTTATTTGTGAAGAGAAGAAAATTTAGAAAGAATTACAGTGTGAAATTTATTTTAATTTTATTTGAGCGTTTAATATTACACGCTGTGGCTGTACACTGTACACTGTAAAAAAAAAAACTAGCAGTACCTGAGAGTGAGATTTACCTTGAATAAAATGAAGCTTGTAATTAAATTTAAATTTGAATTGAGCAATGTGGACAAGAGAGAGAGAGTCATAAATTTAATATTTATTAATAGAGGCATTGTCAAATCATTTGGAAAGGGAGAGGAGGATGACAGTCATGGGGCTGACTGTGAAACAAAATTTCTATGACTTTTTTTTTAACTCTCCATCCTCTGATCGACTCGTCGTTTAGTTTGATATGACAAGGTTCACTTTTCTATACGTGTAATGTTTATATCTTCCATTTTGTATGTGTACCACTACAGACTCAAGGAATGGAGGATGGCAAGGATACCGACAATGTAGAGAGAGAGAGATAGAAAAAAAAAGTAAAATGTCAAGTCGACAAGCGAAATTCAAAATGGCATCTGTCAAATTTTGTGATGAGTAAAAATATCAGCTGGTTCCTTGCGGCCACGGACTGTCGGTTTCTTTGACAATCATCTCTCTCTCTATTTTGTTTAGGGAACGTGTATCATTCCTTTGGTTACATTACACTTGGACCACTATCAATGTAAAAAATTCCGCATCTTCATCTCTATCCGTATTATTGTATATGGGGTGTTCAGGAATGTATTGAACTTGCATGTAAAATCTGTATAAGGAGACGAGGGATATTTTATTATATCCAGTTTAAATGTATGAAAAAGATTATCTTTGTAAGATGGAGGAGAGGCCATTGTCTTTATCCCTTTATGTGTGTGTGTGTGTGTGTATGATATGATGATAGACTGTACATATTGGGGTAATAGAAAGCTGACATAATAGTCTTGTTTGCTTTTCAAACAAGAGTAAATGTTTAAACATTTAACACATTCACATCTTTAAAAACTTTTCTGTAGACACACTTGGCTTGTAAGTTTGAAAACTGCTGACATTTTATGATGATTTTTACGACAAAGACTCGACCCTTTTTTTTTCTCTCTCTCTCTCTCTCTCACTGTATATGTAATTTTGTGGTTTTCCAGAAATTCTTGTTTACACTGCACAATCCCCTAGTGCCAATGTATGTGTATGTGTAGGTGTATTTTTATATGTATTATTTTGTGTGCTATAAAATAAAGGTCCACATATTTCTTTTGCTGTGTCTCCTCTTTTTTTCATTTCAAGTAATATAATTTCCGTGAATATAAATCAATCTTGGTTTCATTTTTTTTCTCTTGTCTATCTGTATAGACTGAAAAAATGGAAGCTTTTTTTTGTGGTACAAATTTGACATGAACTATAGAATTGTATAGAAGTCTAAAAGACGGGAAGTTGTCAGTTGTACACGAGGAACAGAGAAAAGGACAATAGACAAATGTGGAGAGATAATCATCTGGGCTTTCATCCTCATGTGTGGTCCACATTCTCCTTACCGGCCTTTTCCCCTCTCCCGAAGTTCTCACCAACTAAATTGTATGTACTATTCCCATGTGAGCATCTCTCTCTATGCGAATTTCTCAGAAATTCTCTCTCGGTTTTTTAGTCTCCAACAAATGACATGGGATACCCGGGTCTTATTTGCACTTTTTGTCTCAACTACACTCTACAGACTACATGGCTAGCTGTGTGTGTGTGTGGAGAAATTTTCAGAATTCTGTTGTAAATCCCATAATATATATGCACATGAAACTGTACTGTAAGTCTAGTCAAAGTCTTTTTAGCTTTTTCGCACTTTGACAAAACAGAGAGAGAGAGAAATTTGCAAGCTTAGAAGAAAAAAAAACATTTTTTTTCTCATGTCTCAGTCAACTCCAGCTGTTTTTCCAAAAAGAAAGTGCTAAAGGGGCTAGGAAAAAAAATGAAGACATTTTTCTACTTTCTTTTCTCAACAATGTTAAATTTATTCAATATTTATTTCCCCTCTCTAGCCTTCTTTAAAAAAGACCCTTGACTTTTTTTTAATGATTCAAAATTTCAAAGTTTTCAAAAGGGTATGTTATCTGTACATTGAATCAAAATTAATAAAGATTGTCAAAACTTTTTGGTCAGAGCCACCCCCTTAAAAAAACATGGTCATTTGACCTATACAAAATAAAGTTACCTACTCGAGTCCAAAGATTTCTTGTTAAAAATGGCCATCCATCAAAGTAAATACACAAAATGTTTTTTTTTCTTTTTTTATTTGACTTGTACAAAGTTGACATGAATATTCAAAAGTCATTTAATGTAATGTCAATAGACTTGGTATTATTATAAAAAAAATTGGAGTATAAAAAATGCCAAGTGTCTACCTTTTTTGTAGACATTTCACTCTCTCTCTGTGTAGTCAAAATAAAATTGGCAAATTCAGGATTCAACACTAAAATCTCTTTTATACGTCCTTTCACTTACAATGTCCAATATGTGCTTGGAGAAATGGAGTAAATAAAAAAAATCAAGCGTAAATGTCATGTCATGCTGAAATGCTTTCACACAAAAATTTTCACTGGGATGACAACGACAAACTTGAAGAGGTGAGAGCGGCGTAGTTGACTCACAACTTGAAGGAAAAAAATTTCGCATCAGAATCTCCCCTCCTCCTCCTTCTTTTTTGAACGAGTAAAATTCTTTATTCTTTTGATAAGCGCGTGGGGTCTTCTTTTCATGTTACGAGAGTACCTTATGAATATTTGTAGGGTTGAGTAGCTGTAAGAATTATTGGAAATGCTGACATGACTTGTACAAAATAGAACGTAGTTTTTTTTAGTTGTAAACATGAAGATTATTCTGGTAAAGAATCTCAAAGGATCTTTAACATAATACAAACCTTTCATTCAGGTAGAATGTACACATGAAAAGATAAGACAAAGTTTTCTTTTTTTTACTGCGATTTATCCATTTTTTAAATATTATTCAAAAAAAATACCCCAAGAATTTCCTCATTTTTTTGTAAATAAATTGTTCAAATTTAAACAACTTTATATTTGTATAAAATTTGAATTTATTTCTAACACATTCTTAGTATTTTAATTAATTGTATGAATTTCCATTTAATTTAAATTACACTACTCCAGCCCTCTCAAGTAGCTCAATGATTTATTAATGAATAGATTTTAATATAGAAAAGAAAACCATTTTTTAATGAAGAGAAAGTAATTTAAAACTGCACAGAAAATATTTAGTTGATTAATGAATAAATTGTATAATGTATTTTTATGTGCATCAGCATTTCAACACGTGTTCCTCCTATTTGTGAATATTCTAGTTGGGCTATGGGATGACAGGAAGGGGTACTAAGGAATTTTTTGTAGATTAATTTGAAGGTTACCATGGAACCCTTTCTCTTTTTCTACTTTCCACAAAGACTTTCTCTTTAAAATTTATATTTTTTATTGAAAAAAATACATTTTGCTATCAAGACAAACTCCAGACTCATTTCCAGATCAAGGGATACTAACAATGGCAATAATAGAGAGAATTTTAAATAAAAAATGAAGTTGAATAAACATTTTTTTATAAATTTTTCCAACTAAAATCTTTCAATGCAACAAAACCTGTAACTAAAAATGAAGGTTCTTATTTGGGGGAAAATAGAGCTTTAGAAAAAAAAATCTCAGATCAATAAAAAAGGAACAAAAGTGTCTCGACGAAAAAATGTCTTTCTTTACAAAAGAAGCAGAAGAAAAGAATCAAAGAAAATATTGAAAGATTCTGTCAACCATCACAATTAATCTATACGTGGAAAAGTGTACAAAATGTAATTGGTTGAAAGATTATAGTTTTGGATAATTTGATTGAAATATTATATGGCTTATTATCCTTACAAATTTAGCTTTTATTATTATTATGAGGGTAATTACTCACCCCCATTATTTTTTTTCTTAAGAAGCTTTACTTTTACTTGACTTGAACTTTCTTTTTTTTTTTGGAGAGTCGGCTCAAGTAGAATTAAGATTTGATGAATTATTATTTTCTTCTTCTTTCTAAGAAAGAGTAAGTTAAAGTAGAAAAAGAGTTTGTAAAGATTACCTTGTGGAAAAGTATTTTTCCTTTTGCTGTGGTGGCACAAAGAGCACACAAGATTTTGTACAGGATAAGTTTACTTTTGTGATTATTAATTAGCTAAAAGAGTTAATTAAACGTCATCACCTGGATTTTATTTATTTCATTGGTCTTAAATATAATGTAAAATGTACAGATACAGGTACAGCACGTATTTCTCATTGAATCTGTACAAATTCATCAATTCTCATTGCAAAATTTTTATGTCTTTAGGAAATCCAGTAGAGAAATTTTTTCGAACTAAAATTTTTGTTCCAAATCATGTCTCCTTTGTGAAAGTGAAGAAAGCTGAGCCAAATCCTAAAATCCTTTTTTTTAATAGGATTAAAATCTTCTCTCATTTCTTAAGAAGTCCCAAAACTCGAGCCGACTCTTTTTTTGTACTAATAAGCTATAAATGTACTATCCAGCCATTTTCATCAAGTATATTTTCGGGAACTCTTTTATAAAATTATTTTTTATTAATGTCAACATTAATAAAAGAATAAAAGAAGCGTGAGAAAATTTCATGACAAAATTTATTAATCTTCACAATTAATTAATAAATTGCCAAGTTTTAAAACAAAAAAAAGAGACAAGGTTCTTTTCATTGAACTAAAATAATGAACAGTCAAAAAATAAGAAAAAAAAGTTGGACAAATGACTTAACAATTCGCAATAACTTGAAAAAGGTTAAAAAATACAAAACCTTTTGTAAACAACTAACAAGACCAAAAATTGTTTTATTCAACAAAATAAAAAAGAAGTCAAATCCTTCACCCCACGTCATTTGTCATTACAATTGAAATTAACAAGAGAATTTAAATTATGGATGTGGATTGACTAATTTGTTAATGTACAGAGAGTAAACTGTAAGTGTAAAAAAAAAATCTGCAGAAAAAGAAGAGCAAGAAGGAGCAGAAGAGGGGGAGGGGAATTTATACAAAACGCTGGCTTGCAGACAAAATGACCTATCTGCATTTACCCTGCCAGCTAACCTATCCATAATTTTTCACTTTCATCAGCGTCCCCTTCTGTGTATGAAAATATTCATAGGTTATCTGGCAGGGAAAATGCAGATAGGGTATTTTGCCTGCAAGCCAGCGAAAAGTAAAAAGGTTCTAAAAAGTTGTTCCTACTCCTGCTGTGTCTCACTGTTCTTGTTAATATTTTTTTGGATTTGGAAGGAGATGGATGCAATATGGAGGCTGTTAAAGGAGGTTAAAGGAATACAACAAGTGCGATATTGACAAGATGAATTCAAGCTTCTGCCACTCTTGTAACAACAACCAAATCAAGAGAGAGAGAAAGAAACGGTTGGAGAAACTTGATCTATTGTAATGATAAATTTTGGAAGGGAGGAGGAGGAAGAGAAGTTGTAATATAATGCTAATGTACTCTGTACAACTTGATGGATTACCGTCATCCAGTCCACATCCACCATTCCCCTCTCTTGCTTTATATTCCCTTCAAAAAAGAAGCTTGTCTCAAAAAAGAATCTCTAATATAAGCTTCCCATGTCCATTTACATTTTTACTGTATGACAAGTGGAAATTATCTGTCTCTCAAGTTTCAAGTCCACCCGCCGCCCGTACCCAATTACAAGACTCTCTGTATTATTATACAGAGCCAGTCCTACTGTCCTCCGTATCTTTTTGTACAGAAAAAAGAGGCATTGGACCAACAATTATTATTCTTGTTATTTTCAAAAAAGGAGAGAGACTGCATGGCAAGTAGTGGAAGTTAACTAGGAACTCTAGTCACTCACCAAAAAAACCCCCAGTCAGAATTAATGAATGAATATTGTCCAAAAAGTATTTATTTTGTACATATTGCTAATACTACACACACACTAGGCACAATGTGGAGAGAGAGAGAGGGAGAGTCGCGCCAAATGTCCAACCTCTGCAATTATTCTTTCTTTAAATGGCAGCGTCCTATTAGTTATATAGACGCCTGTTGTGTAATAAGCTTCATTAGTTTTATTTAGTTTTAACTTTTAATACCTAAAATTCATTATAATGACCCTACGCTACATTTATATTTTTCTCCCTTACATTTTTCTTTATATTTTTGACAATATTTATGCCACTCCATTTTTTTTAAATTGAGTATCCATTACACTTTACTACAATAATAAGATTACTTGAATGTCCTCATTTTCTTGTCCATAGTACGTACAAAGAGAGCCCATGACTGAGTTACAATTTTTTGTCATGTTTCTGTGAATTATGAATAAAAAAATTATTCCTTTGACAAAAACTTTAACTTTAAAAAAGTAGAAACTAATGCCAAGAGTAAATAAAACTTTTTTTTTGAATTTTGGATTATATAAGGAAGAGATGAGGCGTTGGCAAATTTTTTTGGTGAAAATGTGGGGAGATTTTTTTAAATCTCAATATTCCACTCATTCTACAATTTGATGACCCCATGAGCATCTCATCCCCCTAAAAAAATGGGCAAAAAAGTGGTAAAACTAATGTTGTAGTTTTTTCACGGGTGTAAAAAAGACAAAGTAAATAAAAAAAAGAAAAAAAAGGTTCAAAGGGATTTTAGTAGTAGACATTAGAGATTAGAGTCCCTTAAAAATAGGCACTTTGTTAAATCGAGTTGATTTTATATAAAGAGAGAGAAAAGGAGAGAGTAGCTTAAACTTGTATTACTATGAGTACATATGACGTATGGCTTAAGATTCCATAAAAGAGATTTTCATGTCCTATAGAAAGTTCATTTGTCTATATAAATACGAGGGACATACTCCAAAACATAAGAAAATGGATAAGACTTGATGGTTTGCAAGAAAGAAAATGAGGAGAAGAATTTCGCTTTCTCCAGGAATGAGGAGAAAGGAGGGTGTGTGTATGTGCATTGCTTGCATTCCAATTGAGTGGAATTTGTGGGGAAATGGAAGGGGTCATTTAGTCGATTACTTGAGGGTTTGTGCCTTTCCGGTTGAGTTGATTGAGGCTGTCATTTTCCATTGTCATACATAGTGAGAGGGCATTGTTTTCATTTGTGTGCTTAATGCCCACACGTTTTGTTTGTTCAATGCATGTTTCTCCATTGGAGACCGAGAGAGAGGAAGAGGAGTATTTGCCTTTGAATCAAGATCCTTTCCTTTCGATCAAGAAGATGAGGATGAACAAGAGGGAGAAACTGCGGGGGGAATGAGGCGGAATAGAGAGATGAGCGTGTCGGCTCAAGTACCGGCGGTGACTCTTTGAGGCAACAATTCAGATTGTCATGGCAAGAGAGAGAGAGAGAGGGGAAAAATAGGGAGACTTATCGGTTCATGGCAGTCTACTTTGGACTTACTCAATGGACACTTTCTCATAGAGAGCTGCTTCTAACAGTTTTACACTTAGACCAAGTGGACTGGAAACCTATTAACAATCTTATCCCAAAACCACATTGCGCCTCTACACTCTCTCTTTCTCTCTCACATTGTACTTGCTAAATCTTTCTTGGAATGACCTAGGCTAATATCCATTCCATTGCTCGTCTCCCTTTTTTTCATCCATGCATTCTAACAACTTTCCAAAAAAAGCGTCAATCCATTTTAGTCTTTTATATTCTGAGAGAGTGAGTCCCATTAAATTGTTTTCTCTTTCGACAAGTACAAAATGCCATCCCTTCACCACTACCACACTCTTTTTCATGTTCCCCAACTTTTTTTTCTTTAGCATTAGCATGGCACAGGATAATATTATACAAATGAAGATTCTCGAAAAGAAGAACAAATTACAAAAACCTCTTCATGTCTTACATGGGGGAAAAGAGAGTGGAGAGTGAGGGAGTAATTAAATTAATTTATGTTAATTAAATTAAACTATGGGAGGGTTCTACACATCAAATTCTATTCTCTTTTTATATTCTGGATAAAACAATTCTTGTCCCTGTCTCCCCTTACAATTCTCTCATGTATCTTTGTCAGAGAGACAGCACAAAAAAAAGTTTCTTGAGTCACACACACACACACACCACCACCACAACAACAAAAACAATTAGAAGCACGTCCATACATAGGATCAACATCAGCATCAAAGATTTGGAGTAAGAAGAGACAAAATTAGAGCAGATGAAATTGATGATTGTTTGTAAACTTTTTTTTTATCCTCTCCCAACAATTCTTCCCTCCTCCTCCTCTTTCTCCTCTTCAACTTGTAAATCTAATAGGATTTACTGTATGGATGACCAACCTCAGACCTCAGACTACAATAGAGAGAGTGACCCCATACAATTCCCTTTCTTTGAATTTATTTGGGTTTTGTCTTGACTGGAATATGGCAAAGAAGGGGAAAAAACGTTCAACTTTTTTCTTCTTGTGTGTTTTTTTTCTCCTCTCTTAACTTTTGTCAGCATGCCAATAACAATCAAGTGTCTAGTCATTCTTTCTGTGTAAAGCATTTGGAAAATGGTTTTTTTGGGGAGCTTTTAATGTTGATTTCTAATGGATGTTATATGTACGGTTCAGTTATTTGTAGCTTAAAGTTTCATTCATTTCCTCTTTTCATTTCATGTCAATTCGATGGTCTCTTATTGGGATTGTGTTGGTGACAATTTGGGAATATTATGAGGATTTCTTATTTTCTTTTTTCTTTATCACAAATCTCCCAACTTTCTCTCTCTCAAGTCACCCAAGGGCTCTCTCATGGAATCTAAATTGGAGTATTAATTCTCATTCTCTCTCTCTCTCTTTTAACATTGATTGACGCAACTAATTAAACTTTTAGACAAACATGCAAATGATTCAAAATACTCCGTCTCTAATCTCAACACATTTTCATCCTCATCTTCTTCCTTGCTGAATTTATAAACTGAAGCTTGAAACTTTTTTGAATGAATAAAAAAAAACTTTACGGATGAGTGAGAGGAAGATAAAATACAAAAAAAAATATTTCTCTTTAATTTTAATAAAAATAAAATTTTAGCTATGAAATTAAAATCTTTTAACATAAATAAACATTTTTTTGGTTACGAGAAATTTGAAAGTTTGTCATTTGCACAGAATAAAAAAACAAACTTGAAAAAATAAACTGACCGAGTAAAAGATACTCTATCATTTCCGGCTGCGGGCTTTCACTTCTATGAAAATATTGTATACACTATTTTTTATATATGAAATATACAGAGAGAGATAAGTCAAGACTAAGAGAGAAAAAAAATGAGATAAGTGCAGATGGTAGTAATAGGAGAATTCAATTAGGAGACAAGAACAAAGTTCTCCAGATTTTTTTTGTCTGTTGCTTTCCCTCACCGTTAAAATGTGTTGCCTCGTCTAGACATTAATTAAATATAATCATTTTCTCGTATCCAAAACTAATCCCCCAAGATTAGATGTTCTATTATCCCCATTTCCTTAGCTACTTGAAAGAGACTTTGCCTTTTGAATTTGAATGGAAGAAAAAGGTTATGGGTGGCTGGATAAGTATCATCTTTTCCATGTTATAAAATAAAAGACAAACTACAGAGACACAACAACAAAAAAAGTTTTCAACTCTCTCCCCCAGACATTTTATAGAGACTCTAGTCAAAAATTTGAAAAAAAAAGTGGGTTATATCTCTCAGAATAGAGTTGGGACTTGAATGTAGTGAAAATATAGAAAAAAAATTCCAGGAAAGTTCCAGCCCACATTATAACATAAAACCAGTATAAAATAACTTTTTACTAATATACGCCAGTAGGTACAATACCCGCATTGGAGTCTCCTTTGACTTTGAATAGCTGACCAAATTATTTTTAAGGGGAGTCTCTAGTGAGTGATGAACCTCGGTTCTCTAGTGTCATTTGAGGCTCTAGCCAATTTAGTGAGGTGAGATTTTTTTTACTCGAAAAAAAACTTTTCCCAAGCTGGAAATTGTATATTGCCTATTTTTTTAGTATATATTTTTTCCTCCATCTATAAAAAACCGAAGCTCTTGAATGTATAATTTGGGCGCCATTACAATTATTAGTAAAAATAGTAATAGACAAGAGTTTGCAAAAAAAACTTTTTACTTGTACAACAGAACAGGTACTCATAGCTAAAATGCAATAGAAGGAACGGCTAGATTTTTAGTATGCATGAATTACAAGGGAAACTCTTGGTGCATGAGACATGGTAGTGCATACTATTTCAAATCCTGAATTTTGACGAGACTACGTGATTGTGGTAGCAATGAAAAAGCTGCATGTTGTAAGTAATGCTAATTTAACCATGTCTTTGTAACCATGTCCTATATATCCATTTTAGTATTATGACAGAATATGTAAAAAAAACTAAAGTTTTGTAGAGAGAGAGAAAAGTTTGGGATGAAAATGTCATACACTAAATTTTGGATTATGTTTCAACTCCACCCTCTTTATATAAATTTGTATTCATACTACCAAAAAATTTGGATGATTCACAATCAACAAATATATACCGAATACCGATGCAACATTTCCAAAACTGTATATTAAAACAATATCTGTATATTATACAGTCAAGGGCGAGGGGAAGTGGGGAGGCTATCAAAAAATGATGATAATGCATCGAACCCGAAAAAAAATATTTTTTTATAGTGAACCGATGCATTCATACAATTTTGTACAGTCAACAAAGGTAACAATATTGCACACCATGAAAATTTGTCATTGTGGAGGAACTATCTAGAGACAAAGAATTTGGTTTAATTTTAGAAAAATTCCTTGTAAAAGATACTCCCCCTTCTTGTAAATTCTAAGAAGAAAAAAAAGTGGACCATATATTTATCTTTTCCTTTGTTTTTCTCCCTCTCGATCTAATCTGGCAAGGGATTTACCATGTTACCTGAACCAAGCTTAGGTGAGCGGATATCTGTAGGCATGCATCTCATGATTTAAATACGTTTGCAAAAAAAACTAAAGCCATATAGACACTGATACAGATTTTGTATTACAAATGATATGTACACTAGACACAAGTATGTTCCATCCCCATCCCATTTAGACTATTCCCCACAGACTTTTTGCCACATAAAGAATTGATATGGTTGCCCTTTTTCTTGTTTCTCTTTTTCTCCAAAAGTTTTTTTTCCTCTTTGCCCTTCTTGATCCAATAGAGTCTCTTCATAATGCAATGATGAGAGACAAAAAGCAAAAGAGCAAAGAATGAGTGACATGGGGGACTGGATTTCTCTTGGGTTACAAATTTGTGAAAATTTTCATATAAAAAAATTGCGAGTGTAATTATTATTTTCTCAACTTCTCCAAATATTACACAAAAGAAAACTTTTACCCCATTTATTTTTGTAGGTCGTTTTACAAAATTTACAAAAAAAACTGTGACTAAAATTCATAAAATGGTAAAGACGGAAGGAAAGGAGAAAGTAGAGCAAGGTAACTTGCCCCTTTCATTCCCTGACCTAAGAAAACATAATTTAGAATGAGGGTGAAAATGTGGCCATCATTTTGGCAATGGTAAGACTATACATATGAATATTATATAGATAAACTGGAATAGTAAAATGCATATGCGTCAAGCTGTTGAATAATCATAATATGATTCTCATGTGAAGAAATGCATAGTACAATTCTCAGTCATTCATCTTGAATCGTCGAGAAAAATAGAGAGAGAGAGGGAGACCAACGTCTTTGGGTTGTTGGACCGAGTCAAAGAAATTTCGAATGAGTCCATGTAGCAGCCGGTTTTGAGAAACGGTGGAGTAACACATGGGGAAAAGTACCCGAGGTAACATTTTACACCCAAGATACCTTTTTGAGTGGAACAAATGAGAAAAGTTATTTACAACGGAGAAAACTCATCCATGTTAGTCTACCAGTACACACACACACAATCCAGTTGAGACTGACAAGGAGGCTCTTTTTGAACCAATGTGCTTTATCAGCTTCACTCCTCTTCCTATCTCTCTCTCTCTCTCTCCAACAAGATATAAGGAAGCAACATCAACTCAGATGAGAACGAGTAACGTCTAAACGATTTTCATGAGAGGGGCAAAAAACATGGTGAGGGGAAAGAAAACAGGGACGAGAGGCATTTCATTTATACGGCCGTATCAAAGTCGATGAAATTCAATTTCAACGCCAAAATGGTGAAACTCCATCTCTCTCTCTCTCTTTTGCTCATTTTCTTTAATTCATTTGTGTCCAATTTCTCTCCGTCTCACTCCCAACCTCTCAGGCCTCTTTAAACTATTTTTTTTGAAATGAAGGAAAGAAAATAAATTATTAGGTAATTTGGTTTCTCAAAATAATAATCATCTTTTTTTAAATGAAAAATTTTCACTATTAACTTGAGCCGCTTAGCTTGATCATTTTTCTTACCTTTTTCCACTTTTATCTACAACTATTTTTTGAGGTACTCGAGTTAATTTTAAATGGTAGTCAAATATCTCCTACAACAAATTTTAGTACAGTTAAAATACCTTAGTGAATAAATTCTGTTAAACTTTTTATTTGAGAGTCTTTATTAATGAGCCTGGGTTCATTAGCCTTCATGTTTATTATTATGACAGTGGACAATCTGGCTGTAAAAGTTTATGAGAGACTGAAAATTCCTGGATTATTCAATATTTAAGAATTTTGTAAATTAGGAACCCTTTTTTTGTCCCACTAAATTAATTCTCTTTTTGAGAATGATGGGTCAAACTTTGACGATAGCGGGGAATTTTCCATAATTTTTAATGTTCTCTCATGAGCTCAATAATTTATTCATGATTGTTTTCAATTAAAATTTGCTATATGGTCACAATCTCAATTTCCCTCACTATTGTGACACATGCTACCCCCCTTTAGTTTGGCAAAAGGTGTTAAATATTCATTTTAACTGATGTTTAAGTAGTCTAATTTAGTGTGAAATATGATAATCAATTATGTTTTGCTTATTACACAAATTGAAAAGGCTCATTGGTCCTTATCAAAAACTGTCCGCCTACAAAAAAAATACTTTTTTATTATTTCTCAAAATTTTACGTTCGTCTGGTGAAAAGTGAATGTAACGTAGGTAGAAAAATAATTATTAGTTTGACCATCTTTGGGGGCATGCTCCTGATTGGTTGATTGTCAGGTGTAGTAATTTTTGAGTGTGATTTGATCCTTGAAAATTGAATCCTTTTTTGTTACAAAGATGAATTTTTAAGTCATTCCTTACTCCCTCCATTTAAATTTCTTTTTTTTATGATTACTTTTTGTAAAACTCTCAAGTGAACTATCTCAGATTCCATCTTGTTTCATATTTTATGAGATTTTTTCTTCTTCTTCTCTCTAGTTTGATGGAAAAGAGGAAAAACTTTTTTTTTGGAGATGTTAATAAAGAATAAAAGAATTTACAATTTAATGCAACTTTTTTTACATATTTGTAGTACAATTGACACAGTTCTTTTTTGTTTGATAATGCTTCAAACATTTCCTTGAGTACACTAAACACTAGAAAATAAGTTTGTCAAGTGCCAAATAGAGAGGAGGAGGAAGTCTAGAAGATGGTTCAGTATTATGTTACAAAAGTCCATTGGAATTGGTAAAAAAAATCATTTGTGTCATGTGTGTGAGGGAGATGAAAGTGGTTTGTACTTGTAGGAATGCCTCTTATGTCAAGTCATATAAAAAGGTCCATTATAAAAAAAATTCCTCTTTTGTGTGTTATACTCACACAAAAAGGTTGAAATGACTAAGGAACTATGTTTTTTTGTCTGAGACAATTGCAAATCGTCTTTGGCCAACTGTATAGATTTTTTGTATGTAATGTTCCCCTGCATATCTTGTACAATTCACCTGACTCTCAAGAAAAAACAAAACAAAAGTCAGTTTGACATGCTTTGAAGACGGGGACCTCTTTTGTCAAGCTCTTTAGCTCCATGTCAAACTAAAAGCACAGCCTCTGTCTCTCTCTCTCTCGTGTACTTTTCTAGTGCCCAAATTGTACGAGTTGAAATGTTGAGAGTGAGAGTGCCAGTGTCAAGTGTGTGAAATGAGTGTTGTTGGCCAACTGCCTGATTCTGATTCTTCATCCTTTTTTTTATCTACATCTTTTTTTTCCTTTCTTTCTTTGCCCATGGAAACTTTCAGCCAGTTATTTTCTCTCTCTCTCTCTCTCTCTCTCTTTAGGATAAGGCATATATGATGCAACATTTATGGTAAAAGTGAAAATTAAATTTTGGAGAGATGCATTTTTGTCTTCTCCAGGACAAAAGACTCTTGTGATTTCCGTCTTGATTTCTGTTAAATGACATTTTATTGTATGTGTATTTTTATGTACATTTTGTTTTATTTCCAAAATTTTCCCCCTTTTTTCGAGACTACTTAAATTAATTTCAAAATTTTTTCTGGAGACTACGCGCTACGTAGATAGTAAATAAATTGGATGGAATAGGACAAAAAAAAACTCAAATCTTTTGTAAAAAAAGATTGTACTATTTTTGAAAAAGAAAATTAATTGAAAATTAAAAGTTGCTAAGAAATTTCAAGCCTACATTTATTTGTATTTCACACTCTACATACCTAAGCATACAAATTTGGACAATAATATGGGTCACATGGACAATAGAAAGAAACTAAAGTTTGGTTGGTTTGAAATTAGTTACATTCTTTCCTTTTTTTTATTTACTTTCATTTTGAGAAAGAGTTCATTTTGAGTATATTACTCTTTTTTTTAAAACGTAAAAAATGTTCTTCTCAGCATTTTCATTGACAGGAAGAGAGAGAGAGAGAGAGAGAAAATGGACGGGATTTAATTAGGAAAGTTTTATTTGATTTCAATTTTGTTATGCACGTGTACTCGTAAGTCGTACCATGTACGTCAATTTGAGATACACAAACAAAAGTCTGTTTTGTCACCATTTGCCAAAATCTCTTGTGTGCGTGTGTGTGTGTTTAAGTAATTGGGCTTTCTTATTCCAAAGAGTAGAGATGTTTTAGTTCTTTGAGTCTTTTTTATCTGTAATAACTTTCTTCCATGCTCAGCATGTCAAAAAGAACCTCGTCGATTGCTGAAAGCCAACAACAACAAATAAAAAAAAACATTGCGATTGTATTGTGATCAACTTTGAAGAAAAAATAACAAGACAAAACAAATATTTATTTTTTTATCTGTCAATCCTCACAATGATTATTTAGTTGAAATCTCATGTACGAATTCTAGGAAATTTTTTACAAAACCTTTATTTCTAATTGACCACATAGCCCAGGCAGAATGCTCAAATGTCACATTCTGAATCTGAATTTTTCACGTTTCAATTTAACGTCATGGAAACATAAAAGACACAAAATATTTGATACTAAATAAGCAACTTCCAGTGAAAGTGAATTGGAAAAAAACAAGTTATCTCCATGACAAGTAATTTAAATTAATTTCCGCAAATTAAGGTGACTATTCTAAATCCCACATGGATGCACCACGTGTCCGCAATCAATTCAATCTCATTCTGAGGGACAGATTGCACTCTAATAAATGCAAATTGATTTCAGTTAATATTTCATGACACTTGTACCTACCTATCTGTGTTTAAATTAAAAGTATTTTATTGATGAATCACTAGATGATTAAAATTGTATCTGTAGACAAATTTAAAATTGCCAATTTCATTTTAAGTCTAGTTTATCACTTTCAATGAATTTTATTACAATTCTCATTTCCATTAGTTAAAGAAAATAAATTATAAGCCCCTACCATGGATAGACTACATGAATAATTTCAGTTTCAATCAATTTTACTCGTTACAAGAAATGGAAAAAAAATGTCTGCGGAGATTGAAATCTTGAAATAATAACACTTTTCACAGGTGATCAAAATAACAATTTGAGTCCAATTCAAAACTGACAAGAGAAAATGATAAAAGTAAATTGGCAATCATTATTATTTATTTTTCTCCAAAAATGGGTTTCTAGTTTTATTTCAAGTGGTTTTTACTTTTTTTCACAACTTGAAATGTCGTAGGTCGTACTCGTACGTTGTTCATGTTGTGGTTTTGATTGTGTGACGTCAAGAGACGAAAAAGGGTAGCCTAAAATTTTTTTGTTGAGTGTTTTTTTGTTGTCAACTGTCTTCCAACTGAGAGTCTCGCTCTCCACAAAGAAAAAAAACAACATTGGATTGTTATCATTGAGAATTAAACCCATGAAAAATAAATAAGGTGTCGTTACTTTGCCCAAAGCTAAAAAAATCAAGTTAACTTTGTTAAAACTTGCTTGTATGTACATGACGACATGGTGGACAATAAAGAAGCCAATTTGACAAGACAATATTTTGTTGTCTCTCCCCTGCATCTGAATTTGTCTTTGACTGATGATGCGTTGATTTCCATACAGAAGGGCTGTATGTAAATATCGAATTTAAAAAAATGTCAATTGAATTGTTAAAATAATTTTAATGCTCACAATCAATTTCAATCCCTCTCTACAAAGAAAAATTCCCATGTTTAAGCCCCTGTCTATACTCTCTCAGTATTTAAAGCAGGAGGAAAAGAAGAGAAAAAAGTCTCATTTTTTACGAGCCTCTCCTAATAGTCAATTGTCATATGTATTTGTACATAACTCAAGAATGTCTTTGGCAGTGAGCCTGACAGGGGAAGGATGGTTTAAAAAATATTGCTTTCATAATAACAAGGATTTCATGTTGTCACGTACATTGTCTCCATTTGATCAATCGATTTCAGCTGGTAAATTGAAAAGAATATTTAATGACATCCTGGGACATGGACTTGACTCTATAACACAAAGAGGAAAAAATGGTATCTTTGTCAAAAAACAAAGGCTTGAAATTTTCCATTGTTTTTTATCTTGCAAAAATTGCAAAAGATTAAACTTGAAAAAAAGATCCTTAGGCGGCTTAGTTGTTTTGGCATAATAATATAAAATCAAAGTAATTTTTTTTAATATAAAAAAATTCCATCACTTTCTTTTTGACTAAAAAAAATTGCAATTTTTTTTTTACTACAATCTACAATCTATTTCCCGTTTCTTTGACTCTGTCTAGGCTTTATGATGTTTGAGATTGGTGGAGGTGCGTGGGAGGGGGAAATTTTCAGGCTGTTGTGTGTAGACCTGTGTGTAGACTATTGTACGAGTACAGATGATAACTTTTTGGGTACAAGATGCGTCCAACGACTCAACTCACCGCAAAATTGCTGTACACATTTTTATATTTAGTTTTTTACAAAGAGAGAGAGAGAGAGAAAAGTTAATGGGAAAGCTGACATTGGTAAAAAAGACTTGGTGTTTATTTGATCTCAGTGTGGAACCTCATGTGACACCTTCAACTGTCGACTGTAGTGAAAATTAAACGGTGCGTTGTGTCAGCCATCCTGTTGCTCCCCTTCGACTTATCTTCTTTAGTTTTGCTAGTAGTGATGGTAGTAAATATATAAGATAGAGTAGCTGAAAAAGTCTCAAGTTATAGGTCGAGTCATTCATTTTATTTTTTTTATTCCACTCACTTTCTACGAAATGAGACGCAATGCGTTTCTCAAACTGTCACAAATGAAAATGACTATTGGGTACAGGCAAGAGGTTAGGAGGTACAGAAAGGGAGGGAAATAAATAGGAGAACATTTCTGAGTTATTATTACAATCATGACTTGCCTCTCTCTCTCTTTGAGGATAATACAAAAGGGAAAATGATAAATGAGACTGACACAACTCAATTAATAACATTCCACCATTTTATTTCTGGTCTTTCTTCTCCCTTTTTTTACCCGAGGGTCAATGAGGTCAATTTAGTAGGACAATTAAGTCTCTCTTTGTTTTGATTATGTTTAGTGGTATTAATAAAAATATTATGTATATTTTTAATTTTCTCATTTAATTTGTCTAATTGGTGTAACATGCTTTTCATTTTAACTCTGTCTGAGATGATAATTATAAAAGATATTAATTTATTTTTTTCACTGAAAAACTCCCATAATTATTATACTGAGCTCCATTCTCTATGGTTTGATTGGTTTATTTTAAGTCTAAAATGTTGTGTATAACATATTTATTATTTTATTTTGATTCATAATTTCTCTTTACAAATTATAAAACAAGAGCAAAACATCAAATTTGATGATTAATCCTTTTTTTTGGTGTTTTAGAAACTCTAGTCTATGAACTAAAACCCTTCAAGTTCATTCAATGTTTAGTGTTTTGTGTTAATTTGAAAAGTTTGAATTTGATCAATTTAATTTATTTCTAGTCCAATTTCAAGAGGATTAAGTACACTGTCCTAAAAAGATTACTGGCTCTTGTTTTTTCCTTCTTTTGAATGAATACTTTCTAAGAATTTGTGGATGGAAAATTTATCTGTATTGATTGTAATGTAACAGTGAGGTTAGTTTACTTTGTACAGACTACAGGGGTATAGGTTTCTCTCTCCAATCCACACCCAGTTTCTTGTACAAACTATAAATTGAGTCACAAAATAGCTCTCCAACTCTCACAAAAGTTTTTGGGGCCTGTTCAAAGTTCAACGGGGTTTAAAGAATTACCATGGTAAACGATTTTCTTCCTCTCAAGCTCACCTCACCTTATCCTTAGTTCTGTTTAGCGTATTTAGCATATAATGTACATATTATATTGCTGCTAATATAGTGACGACAATCTATGTATACAATAATATTGAACATACCAATTTTAGACACATGCCATCCATCTAAATGTTTGTAGGTGCAGCCTATCATAATTATAATCAGAGTTAATTAGCATAATTTGTGGCAACACATTTATATTTATTTTTTTCACTACTACCTGGTTACGCAGGTATGTAGTTAAATTAATTGTAAATGGGATTTTTACAATATATTTATTTATACTAAAACTGAAAGCTACTGAGAAACAAAGTAGCTTGTGATTTTCAATGATAAAGATGAATAAGATTTTTTTCTTTTTTTTGAGCCCATTTTTCTAGAAACTCCCTTCAGCGAGAACTTTGTGTAAGAAATTCTACGTATCGATAAAAAATTCTCATTGTAAAAAACTACAAAGTTGTAGTGTGTAAAAATGAAATTTAGCATATAATTGCTACTTGAAATACACTTTTAGAGTCTAGAACAGAACATGCTCCGCATTTTCATCTTTCTCTTTCATCTTTCAACCCCAAGGCTTGTATCTCATCTTTCTACGTAGTGTAGGTTTTGTTTCTGAACAAGTTAAATAATTCTTGAAAAGGTCAGGGCGGAAGTTTGAGGCCATTATCATGAGACATCTGTGTCTTGAAGAGAAAAAGAGAATCTTATCATCTTCTTTGCTGTTGAGATAAGACGTTGACGTAGATATATAGATAATGTAGGTACATGGAGGGGAAGACTCCCAAAAAAGTTCCAGTAGCTAAATCTCAACGTAAAGTTGAAGTTTGAAGCATGAAGGAATCGCCGATTACGCAAAGCTCATGACTAAAGATGACAAGCTGACACACACACTGCACTGACTTGTTTAAACCTCGATTTACGAACCGTTGTGGTACATTCATATTCTTATGTGTTGACAGTATTTTGTGTCTATCTGTATATTATCCCCCATTTTTTTGCAATTCCAATCCTGTGCGTGTGTCTCAACTTGACTTGAGAGAGAGAGGGAGAGCTTTTGATAAAATTGTGTGAGAAAAACAAAAAAAGGAGATGGGAATATTGATGCGTTCTTCTACTAGAAAGGATCTTCTCTCCTCTTGTAATTTGATTTACGTCAACGACTCAGCTCACTGAACAATTCTTTTATGGAGTTTGAAATATTTGGCACATTATGAGATGACATTGTTCCCCATCCCACAACACTTGTCTCTCTCTCTCTCACTTTTGCAACAGCTTAAAATTTTCCATCCATTGGTCTCAAATATTACACTTGATAGAAACGTATCTCCCATGTAATACGTATTAATGCCTCTCTCTCTTTTATACGAATCTGAATTAAAGAGACGGATTTTGAATTTTGACATTTAAAATATTTTTAGCTCAACTTTTAAAATTTTATGTAAATAATGCTCAAGTACAAACAGCCATAATATTTATTAATAAAAAACATGAAATAGCTTTTAAAATAGTTTGGCAAACTTGGCTTTGCCATTAAAATTTGCAAAATTATTATTTATAATTGTACGATAGTGAAAATGTTGAAAAAAAATTATTATTTTTTTGTATTAATTTAATTGCAGGTAAACTGGTTCCATTTGCAGAATTGTCTGTTGCACATGCATCTGTTCTGACAATATTGGCAATTAGCCTGGAACGTTATATAGCAATTTGCAGACCACTTCGTGCAAATTATACGTGCACAAAACAACGGGCTGTGGGATTGTGTGTGGCCATTTGGATTATTGGCGTAATAGCAACCAGGTAAGAAGAAGATGATGCACTTATCTATTTTTTTACTTGTACAATTAAATTGTTATTTGGGATTTGTACTAAAATGAAATTATAATTTTCTAGCCCCATGTTAGTAATAGCAGAGCATAAACACATGAAGTATTACGATCGGACCATTGTGCCAGCTTGTTTTTCGGATGCCCAAAATTTTTGGGCAACTTTCTACTTCCTGACATCCATTACTCTCTTCTTCTTTTTACCCCTATTTACCCTAATTGCTCTCTATTGGATCATCTCAAGGAATTTAATGTCAGATCCTTGTACTTCTGCGTCAACCCGATGTTGCAGTGGGGATCATCCAAACATGCGAGCAAGAAAACAGGTTAGTAGATTTTAGATTCAACTTTTTTTTTGTCATAAGATTCTTACTCTCTCTCTCTGTCTCTACATCTCTCATACATAAATAGATAAAAAAAATTGTACTTTATTTTTGTAACTTTGGGCTATGAGACTCTTTTATTTTAAATCCCAATGTGAACTCTCTCTCTCTCTCTCTTGTCGCCTGATTAGATGACACTATGTGAACATGAACATGAACGTCCACACGAGTCTTGTTATTGGATTCTCATTCTGAAAAGACAAATTTTTATATATTTTTTCTGTTGCGTCTCATCCTCTCTTTTTATTTATGTACATGGGGATGGGTTGATCCCTTTACACTTTATTATTTCAAAAAAGTTTTTCTATTTCTTTCCAAAGAAAATATCTTTTGAGCAAGATAATGTTTTTTACGTTCCAGTCCAACCCATAAATTTTTTCACATGAGTAGAATCAAGTACCTTATTCCTATACGATGTGAACACTTTAGAAATAAAGTTGGCAGAAAATGTTATTGATTTTGATGAAAGATAATTTAACTTGTGGATGAAATTTATGCTAAAACTACACATGTCATTACAAAAAATCTTGAGAGAGAGAGAGAGTGGTGAGTGAAGAAATGATGCAATTCTTTTGGATTTTTTTTTCTCCATTTTTTGTGACAACTGAGACTGACAATGTCTTAAAAAATAAGAGATCTACTTGAGTACTTAAAAAGGCACGGCTTACTTTAGTTCGAAAAAAAATTCAACTATGAAATTGTCAAGAGGAGAAAAAAAACGGGTTTAGTGGTAGTAAAAAAATCAAGTGGATTTAGATCATAGACTTTTTATTTTTTTTTATTTGTGTGTCAATGTAAAGTGTAGAGAGTCAAAGAATGTGTATTTTCCATGTATAGAAATTTTCTCGTAATGGAGAAAAGACTTGAAAAAGAAATTTATGAGCTAGTTTGTCATATCCTCCTCACCCATACTCGTAGTAATATTACAGACATTTTTTTTACGACTTGTGAGTTCCATAAAAAATGAGGAAAAAGCTCTCTCTCTCTCTTTTGAACAAGTCCACAAAAAACTTATGGAATGACTCGGTGAATAAAATGAATTCTTGACAGATGCATCAACATGAGCTTTAAAATTATTTTTTTGAGAGGGGGAAGGTAAATATGGTAAAAGTATCTCCTCCTCTTCTTCTAAAATCTGAAATCTCGCTTCATTGCATTCATTCAAGAGTCATTCCTCTTAAAAGGTTCTTCAAAATGAGGGGGGAGTGTCTTTCAGTTAAGTCATTAAATTGAAAGAAAAAAATTTTGAATAATATTTTCATACTTAATAATTCACCGAGTCTACTTTAACACATTTTTGGAAAAGTTTTTTTTTAAAAAAAGAAAGAGAGTTCACAAGAAGTTGAGTGGAGAATTTTTTTTATATTAAAAATGGGAAATTTGACATGACTCAACAGTTATGAAAGAGAAGGTTTTTGAAATTATAAAAAATTTTGCCAACTCTCCAATTTCTACCAAGACTACCATGTAAATTTGCATAGGGTTGTAGGTTATGTCTTTAGGTAAAGAATGGCATTATTACAAACCACACACATCATGGATGACAGCCTGTTTGTCATATTGAATGTGGTGAAAGTACCCACACTCATTTTATTATAGATGAGAGAAAAAAGTTTTTTTAGGTGGAAACTTTCTCTTTTGGTAAAAATTATTGGAGAAAAGTTTACATAAATAATTTTTTCGGGTGAAAGGAGAAGCCCAAGAAACTTTTTTTTAAAAAAATAATAAAATAAATGAGTTTGAGTGAGTGTCAATTTTTAAAGTATTTTTTTTTGTTGTTTTTATTCTAGGTTGTTATAATGTTGGCGACGGTAGTATTTTTTTTCTTCATTTGTCTCCTCCCCTTTCGAATTTTCTCCCTGTACATAATTCTGGCTCCTCCAGCCTCTGTCAAGAACATGGGTCATGAATTGTACTACAATATATTGTACATGTGTCGTGTCATGTTATATTTTAACTCAGCCATCAACCCCATTTTGTACAATGTAATGAGTTCAAAATTTCGAGAAGCTTTTTTTCGAGTCCTCGGTTGTCCTCTTGGAGTGGCCTCGTCACGTCGGTCTCGTTGGTTGTGTCGACATTTGAGTCGACAATCAACTTTCACAACTTCCTCCACCCTTCCAACTTCCAGTGTCAAGTCTACCTTTGGAAAACATAATGGAGACTCTGTGAGAGTGAGACAACTCAGTGAAAAGAATGGAATGATGATCTTTGCTGGGGGTGGGAGTGCCCGTCATCCCACTGCTTTGACTAAAAGTAAATTAAAACATATTTAATCTGAAAAAAAAATAATGAGAGTTAGCTGTGATACTAAATGTTTTTTTTGCCTTGTTGCAAATGTGTAATATTGTTTAACCAATGATATTTATTTAGAAATCATTTTTTTGCATTTCAGCCACTTCCGGTCCCTACTATCCACCCAAAAGACAAATGAGTACTGAGTCGGCTCTTCCCCCGGGTGAACATATTGTTCCACCTAATAATAAAAAGGTTATGATTAGAGCCAATAGTGTAGTGTAGTCTCCATCTTTTTTATTTTCATTTTATTTTAATTGTAATTAATTTTGCATACGAAACCAAAATAAATGTGCTTTATTTTTTATTCTTTCTACACTAAATAGTAAATTGTCAGTCATGACTCATGAGTTAAATTGACATTCATTAAATCATGAAAATTTCATTTAAAAGCTAACTTTACTTGGAGGGAAATTTCATGAATAGTTTACATATTAAATTGCATATTATTTTAATTTAAATGTTGTCCTTACTATTATCATTAAAATTAAAAATTTCCTGAATGAATAAAAGAATGATACTCCTAACAGTACTTACGATTAGAGTTGGGTAAATTATTTGCGAGAAAATAATTTATTTATCATTAAAAAATGTCTAATTATTTGTAACCTGATTAATTGTACCTTTATGAATGTTGGTAAGTAATAAAGACAAAAAAATGTATTTTAATGATGAATGGATATAAAAGTTAAAACTATTTTAAAAAATAGAGGTTAATTACAATTTAAATGAAATAAAATATTTATATTGTTGTTTCAACTAATAAAAAAAATCATATTTATCTATAAGACTTTGTTGTATACATTTATAGTGACGTAATAAACAGTTGAACGTACCTTAAGTGTAAAGTTAAGGTAGGCTCAACAAGTAAATATATCAAATAAAAGAGTAAATTACAATTTAAAAAATTATATGTAATTAAATGTTGGTCGCCACATTGTATGAAAATTAATATTTAATTATTATATTGCAAAATGTACTACTACAAACTCTTTTTCTCAAGTGTCTATTTTTAATTGTCTCTACATTTATTTATTTTAATATGAAAATGTGAAAGTCATGTTTATTTTATCAGCATTAGAATTTTTAGTGCTAAACTCCTCAACTTTTTTTTTGTGTGTTGTATTTTTGTTGTGAGAGGTTTGTGATACAAAAAAAAGAATGTCTCGTACCAACAAAAAAAACATAAATAAAATGAAGAGATATATCAAATTATAATAAATTAGATATTTTACTCTAATCAATTTAAAATATTATATTAAATATTATACAAACAAGATTAGTAAATAAAATACAAAGTCATGTATATTATCATTTACATACAATGTTTTAATAAAGTTTTAACTATCTGTACTCTGCAAAATTAGTTAAGTGTTATATACTCGTACATACATAACATGTATGTACATACATATAATGGAACCCCCTCTCAAAAGATCTCAACAACCTGGCAGAGTACTAATCACATGCTAAATAGGATTCTAAACATTAAATTATTTGTCCTGTTAATTATTTGTTATCATCCTTTCATTTTTCAAGTGTCAAAAGAGTGACGAGTGTAAAAAAACCAATTTTTTTGTATTCAATTTATTTAGTCTTTATTCTAAATGTACAAATTATTAGTGATTAATTATTGTATGGAATCTCCATTAGAATAAAAAATAAATATGTACGTTGATATCAATGATAATGACAAATTGTTTGTAAAAAAAATAAGAAAGTGGAATTAAGAATTAACGTTTGTTTTGGAATATGTAAAAAAATAATTATGATTAAGTTCATGAGCCCCCTTCATGAATGATAAATATCTAAACTTTGCGTATCTCTGTGTACCTTAATTAGGATTTTTCTATCCATTTTATATTTATCTCTATTATAATTACATGTAACGGACTATATACCTCAGAATATGTAATTATGTATGTACCTATAAAATGAAAAACATTTTCAAAAATTTTAATTGCGCTTTAACAACATTAAATGAGAAAAAATGCGTTGTCCTGTCTCTTTTTTGTGTCAACCAAAAGAATTCATATACCTGAAGCTTGAGTGCTAAAAAAACTAGACCAAAACATTAGAGATCATGTATGAATCATACAGATTAACATATGTAAATTTATAGAGACTTTAGAATTTAACATTAAGAACCTCATGATTGTAAACAATCTTGTAAAGCTCTCATCATCCTCCATATTTTATATTTGTAAAAATTTTATTCTTAGTAATTTATCATATGAGGAAATGACAAAATTTAGATGAAAATATCTGCTTCAACTTGTAATAGAACCCCCAAAAAATATTTTTGTATAATTTTCATAGTCAAAACTTACACATGACGCATCATGCGGTACGAGTTATAAAGATAGAAAAAAAAGTTTAAAAATAAAAATCTTCAACTTTAACAAAAAGAAATATTTTTTTGAGTCAGTCCCTGCATAAAAATGATGCTTTAAAAATACATAGATTGTATTTACATTTAAAATTAGTCATACTTAATTATGTAAAATTATCAATTAAATTTATGATCGTTGTCATTGTCGTACTCATCTAAAAAAAAACTTTGTTGTTGTCTTCGTACACGTAAATGCTAAAATATAAAAAAAAACTTGTACTGTAACTGTAATTAATACTTCTGTGGTATAAAATAAACGTGATTTCAATATTTAAAAAAAATTGTTGTTGATGCATTTGTCATTTGATTCAAATCATATTATTCTTAATGGTGTATAAATAAATGGAAGAGTTAACTCATAAAAAAATAAGTGAACTTTGATCCACCGATAAGGAAGATGGAGGACATTAGACTTGATTATTAATAAAATACGTAATATTTATCACAGTCAATACCAAGCTCGGTCTAGGCTAGGCCATCTTGATGATCATTTTACAGATATTGACAATAGGAAATAAATAAAAGGTTTAAATTCATTTGAGGGGGGGATGGTGCCCTGTGATATTTTTTTTATTGTTCATGAAGTCATCAATTAAGTAGTGTTTATTTATTTATTGGTTGATGGAGAATTTGATGCAATTTCTTTTATCACTTGTGATGTCATTTAATTCTACTTTTTATCTCCAAATAAAGCAGACGACAAAGCAAATTTGATAAAGTATTTCGTATCTTTATTACTATTATATGGCAAATGTGATTTACCCCTTCCCTCACTCCCATCCAACAATTCCGAATCAATTGATAATAAATGAAATGACGGCCCTTGATGGAAGTACATGTAGGCATTAAATATAATTCAATTTCCTCAATGAGATGAACATTTTCATATTTATTTACATAAGCTGAGCAGAGACCAACTATTATAAAATGTGTGATACTCATTTTTGTCAATTTGTGTTTTTTTTCATCTTTTAAAAGTTTTACAATTTTATCACAAGGAAATAAAAAGCATTTAGTTGTTGAGAGAATATTTTTATTATTGTGAAAAAGTTGACACTTGGTGGTCCCGGTTAGTGAACGTTACTGTGACTTGACTCCACAAGTTTTTTCAAAAAATATGAAAAAGAATCAAAATTTTTTGACGTGATAAATATAGAAAAATTGTGATTGAAACTAGTTTGCAAACAATACATGTATCTGTACACATTTATGCTTCAAGGGACAAGTGAAATGCGTAGGAAGCAAGTCTAACCTTTTCTCTCTTTCTCAATAGAAAATAAAAGTGAAAGTGTAGACGAAAGCATTTGTCCCTTTCAAGTTTAATACAAAAATTGAAATGACTTTACAAAGAAGAATATTTTTGTGACCCTTATTTTCTCTTGTCTAATCCATAGTCATCTCCATCTCTTTCACATTGAAGACTGTGAGACTCACAAGTTACGTCAAGAGTAAAAAAAACGGGGGGATAAAAAATTGCGTTTGTTTCCTCTCAGAGAAAACTGTCAACCGGGAAAGTAGTAAACAGAGAAAATTGTTTTGTGTGTGTGTGTGTGTGTAGTTTTGTATGGAGAGAGAGAGAGAGAGTTCATTCAGAATTGAGAGACTTGACAGTGAAATTCATTTTATGTTATTTATCTTCACCCACTATATAAATGTTCTGGTTTGAATAACCAAGTAGACTCATATTTAAAGATAAACTTTCCCTAAATTTATACAAAGTTTATGTCCATATATGTCCCCTGTACAAATTTACTGTCCTCATGTTGGGAATAATGCAGATGAGATGAACTAACATCGTTTTTGTCACGTTTCGTACCATGTGCCATCAGATATGATATGAAATTGTACACAACTAAATCATTTTACAATTTCCTCCTTCTCTCATTTAAAACTCTAATCAACTTTTAGCCTTTTCTTGTGGTTCAAAGTCGTGAGAGATTAAGAGGAAAAAGATGGAACGGTGGAGGAGACAAGTTTTACTCGTTTTGGGTTATTTGGAGGCCCTCATTTTTAGTGGAATCATTTTTGGATGGCCTAGTTTAGTTTATATTTTACAAAAAGAAGGCATTTACAGGTATCCCAGTTTTTTTACAAAAAATTAAAAAAAAATTGTTTTTAATATTAGTTTGTGAATTTTGACAAAAAAAATAGAATTATTTGGGTGTACGCATCTCTACAAACTCTTGAGTAAAAAAATTCAATATTTTTATGCTACAAGGCTCTCAAGTTGAAGAATCAATGAAATGAAGTTTCATGTTTTATGGCATTGCCTCGATCTTTTTGAAAAGAAAAATTGAGATACAGAGCACGAGTCACTTTTTTTTATTTGCAGGCCAAATATTTTTTTTATCTCCATTTCCACTTTTTACAAGCTTTGACCATAAAGAAATTGGTTCAATTTATTTTCCTATTGAATTGTCAGACTCTTTGACTGTACCAAAGCATCAAAATTTTTATTACACATCAACAACATGAAAAACTACTGTATTTGATGCCTATACACTTAATGATTCTTCATTTTTTTTCCTGTAATTAAATCAACATTATTTATTTTACAGTTATTTATGTGAAAGTCACGACATAGGTGAAAGTCCTTTGGATTGGCATGGCGTGGATCAAAATGTGACAGATGAATTTGAGACAACTACAAAAGCGACAGAGGTAACTTTTTTATAAAATTATGACAATTTTATTCTGCAAAAAGTTTGAAAATGAGAGAGTTTACATTAATAAAATTGAAATTCAGTTAAAAAAATTCAAAATTCTTTAGTTGTCCGTGTCTATTGCAAAATGGACAAAATAATTTTTAGGAAGAATTGAAATCTATGGAAATATTTTAATGCAATGATTCTGTTAACACCGTAACGTCCCCATATAAATATTTATTACATGAAATTTTAAAAAAAGTCAATGTTACAATAAAGAGTTTGAAAAGTTGGCAGTTGGCACATAAAAAAAATTTCTTTTCAATTGAATTTTCAAAGTAAAATATAAACCTTGTTAAATATGTATATAAAAAAACGAAAAGGACTCTCATGTAACTGGGAGATGGTTGACAAGAGAGAGCTTGTGGGCAAGCATTTTGATGGACTAATGTTATGTAGCATGTCAATAAAAAACTATTTGTTGAAATTGCCAAAGGAAGCCGAGACCAAGTTGACGAGGGGAGCCAAGACTGAGAATTGAGAAGTGAACAAGATAACGAATTTATTTTTTCCCCATTTTTATTTTTTGCAGAGAAACCACGTCAAATGTCTTTTGCAAACTAAAGAATTCACTCTACTGTACACAGTGGCAGCAATCATGTATGGATTGGCTTCTATTGCTATTGGATTTTCTCTCGATCATTTCGGACTCTGGGCTACTCGTTTCTTTGGCAGGTTTACTTTCTTTCAACTTTTTAAGTCGACCATGAAAACTTTTCTTTTGATGTAGAGAATACATTTTTTTTATATTATTTTTGGTTCAACAGCTTCATCACCACTACCGGTTTTCTTTGCTTGGCTTTTGCATCAAAAGGTAAAAGTTGATTTTTTATTTATTTTATGCACATTTATCAAAGTCGTGCCAAACGACTCAATTGTGTCGTCAATGTACCGAAAAATTAAATCAACCATGAGCATTTGCAAGTGTAAAAACCAGTAGAATTTAATAGTCAATATTTACAGAGAATTCTTGGCTACTATGGCCAGCAATGAATTTATTAGCATTGGGTACAAATCAGCTCAAAATGAGTTGTTACCAATTTACCAATTTGTGGCCATCTCACCGAACAACAATTTTTTATGCTTATGGATCTGCCTTTTCAATTTCTGCCACAATGTTCACAATTTTCCAGGTATTATTTGTAGTTAATTTTTTTAATTTAAATTATTATTTTTAAATACTAACAATTTTTATAATTGGCAGTACATTTATAGATTAGGAATATCCTACAAAATACTTTGCTTGACATTGACGATCATGTCCATGTTCACGTTTCCTGTGACATTTCTGATGCCAACCATGAAGATTAAAGAATACGTCAAAGTCAAGTCGGATGAGAATAAAGAGAAAGATTTTTCCCCCGAGAATGAAACAATTGTAAATTTATTGCCCTTGAAGAATGAGAGGATCATGGAGGATAAATCTTTAGGTATTTTTTATTATTATAATACTTTTTTTTATGAAATGGAATACATGCCATGTACATACAAAAATAATTTGGGGATCAATCTGAACTGACATTTTGAGACAGAAAAAGACCGTCTTCAAAATGAATCCTTGAGTCATAACAGTGGCAGTACTAATAGCATCTCAAAAAACGCAGAAGATGAAGAAAATATTCCACTGACATATTCCCTATTCAGTGTCTCGGCTGTTCTTCATTTATTGTGGCATTTTGTGAATTTTTTTATGATTCTTTTTTATTCTGTGAGTTAAATGAAATTTTTACATTTATTCAATACTCAAAAATAATTTTTTTATGTATTTATGACATTAAAAATATTATAAAAGGTGTCATTCAACTCTTGGATGTACAAAGCGACGGATGATCAAAATCAAGGTTGACATAAAGAATTTTTCATGAGATTTAATTTTTATGAAGAAAGAATTATGATTATTGAGAATTTTTTACTTTTTATTTCTACAGTTGCACACTACACTGGGATTTTGGGTCTTTGCCAATTAATTGGCCCTCTTTTCATGCCACTCTCGGGTTTGTTTACAGACTGGCGAATAAAATTAGCCAACAAGTGTAAGCTTAGCACATTTTAAGTATTTGTTTTGACAAACTATGTCAATTAATTCATTTTTAATTTTGTCATTTCATTTTTAGCTCAAGATTCCGTGGAACGTCTAGCTTTGACTTTACAAGCGTCAACATTTGGAACAGCAATAGCAACAATAGTTTTACTTAGTGTTATGACTTGTAAAATGTTTGTCACCAAACCAGCCATTTATTTATCCATGATACTTATTGCAATCTCTCGTCCCCTTGTTCATTCTGGTTGTACATCTTATGTTAGAACAAGGTATATTTTATTAGAATCTTATTTTTTATTAAAACACAAACTTTTTATGTAAAATTATTATTTTAGATTTCCTGGAAGCCATTTTAATCGATTAATTGGAATATTTACAACTCTGGTATCCATTATTATGCCTGTTCAATATCCAATTTTTGTTTGGATGTTTTCTTCCAATGACAATTTTAAAGCGGTGACTATTTTAATTTTCTACTACAAATTCCAATGTACTCTTTATTTTTATGCAGTGCTTATGACACTGAAAAGGTCCTTGACCTCCTTGAAAATAATATTTTTTTTATTGTCATTCAGGCCAATTGGCTCCTCATTGTTGCCCTAGTGGTCTCTCTACTCAGTCCAGGTCATATGATGATAAAAAAAGTGTCCAGAATTTATGCAAGTCGACAACTCAATTACCCGGCCACTCTAAAGAGGAACAAGATTGTTGTAGAAAAGGAACAAAATAAATGACATAATTAATTATCTCTATAAATATTTATTATGTACAAGAATTTTTAATAATGCCGTTAATTCACGAACGAGGAAAATTAATGACAACATTATGTCAATAATTTATTGACTTGTTAAATTAAATAGACAATATTTATACTGTGTTGAATAAAGATACCAAAAGAAAAAAACAATTTGTACTTTCTTGGGGGCGAGGAGTGTACTTAACCCAAATTAATGTGTTTGATAAGGAAAAATAAAAATGCAAAGTCAAGCAAAATAATGAAAAGGATACATATTGTGTGCCAATAAAAATAAGACAATTTAAGTTTGGTTGATTTGTGAACTAGAATTTAAAAATGGAATTTTTATTTTGTTCATGTCAACAAGTATAAATTAATGATTGCATAAGACTACATTATTATTAGGGATTGAGATGAAAATTGTCGATCATGAATTTATGACTCATGTGTGGGAAAATATTTGTATAAACTTCCGAAGGTAATTTGTGTGACTGGAGCATTTTGTGATTTTGATGCACGCTATGCACAAGTTAAAGGGGATGAACTATGAGCTTACAAAGTCAAAATACAAAATGAGTAATCCTCTATAATCAGAAATGACAAACTTGATGGAATATTGAGCACAAAAAATGCCTTTATGTACTGATACAACATCTAGCTTTAAAATGTCTGCCTAAATAACTCACTTGCTGGCTCACTATGACTGTGACACTTAATACAAACAGAAAAAAGTCATTGGTTGACTTGTTTTATCTTGGTCAAGACGAAGAGAAGATGATATCTCAATAAACTTGAGTAAAAAAAAACACTTTCATCCTTTAACGCAGAAAAGTTTCATGTACAATTGCTTATTCTTCAAGTAGGATATTATTATTATGATTAACGTTTTTGTATGGTTCATCAAATTTTTTTGACTTTATCATATTTGTTTTTGGATATCATTTGTCCCTGTTATTAAAACTGACTTCTATTTGAAGCCTCTCGTCATCATCCATTCCATTACTCACCGACCCTCGTATTCTTGGCATTGTAGAAAATTGAAAAATTTATCCAGTTCTTCCTTGCTTACCGGTTGTGTATTATCTCTACAAATCCCCTCCAGGTACGTCTCAGAGATCAAAGAATTATTTTAATACTTCAAATTTCTCTCTTTCTGACAAATCCCCCACAGGTAGTTAAGTAATCAGACGAAATATTGCAAAACTATATTTTTCTACAATTCAGCAGTATTTCATCAGTGTTTCATTCTTCTGCATGTCATAGAGAGTCGTCTGCCGGCGGGGTGAAATCGGCGGAAAGATTTTTTTTAATTTTTTTTTTCGTCAATTTCACAATTTTCTCATGACGAGTCCTTTTTTAACTACAAAAAAAAGTGTGTCTGACTCATGGACCCTGAGAATAAATAAATAGAAAATTTGCAATAATATGGGGTAGAATTCTAGTACAAAATTGAGTTAGTCGAGTTCTTGACGTGGAGTAGTCAATGTGTCAGTAAGAGAAGTTTGTTCAGAATAATTTAGACTAAATAAAATAATCAGATAAGTTGTATAAATATTTATTATCTGTGTGTTAATTTACTTTATTTGAATATAGATATTGATCGCAATCATGTTGGGCTTCACTATAAACAAGATTTCGGTGGTACTACTTGGATGTCAACTCTTATTTGTTATTGACAATATTTCGGCAGCAAAACAAACTCAAATTTTGACTCTTGACATTCTGGATAATTATATTGACGATGTTGTGGATCATTTAAGTCTTAGAGAAGAAAATCCTGATGATAACTTAACAACAGTAATTTTTCTTGCTATTTTGACTGTAATTCTATATTTTATTCTTTAATCTACATGTTTCATTTTTGTTTTTCCAATTAGCCAGAACTCATTGAAAAATATGGTTATACAGCGGAATCCCATGAGGTAAAGTTTTCTGTTTGTATGACTAAAATGAATCAGGGTTATGTAATTTTAAACATGTTTCTCTTTTCTTTTTAGGTTACTACGGAGGATGGCTATATCTTGACGCTCCATCGAATACCTTATGGGAAAAATTCTCCCAATCAAAAGAAGAAGAGACCTGTGGCCTTTGTTCAACATGGAATCTTTAGTTCTTCAGCCGACTGGCTTCTGAATCGAGTTGACAAAGCTTTACGTAAGTCAATCATTTAACTTTAATGATTCTTGAGCACGCTATATGGTTTTTCAAATAATTTCATTTATGTTACAGCGTACATGTTGGCTGAGGCCGGTTACGACGTGTGGCTTGGAAACGCCAGGTGAGTTATCATAATTGATTCAGAATTACAACATGAGATACAATAACGTAATTATGTTTTTATTTTTATTTAATAGGGGAAATATTTACTCCAAAAAGCATGTTAGCCTTTCTCCAGATGATTACAGATTTTGGGATTTTAGCTTCCATCAAATGGGTATCTATGATCTTCCAGCCGTAATTGACTATGTCTTAAATGTGACTTCTCAACCAGATTTGTACTATATTGGGCATAGTAAGTTGATTTATTGACAATTGAAATGCTTAATTTCTGTTGATTATCGAAACTTGATATTTTTAAAATAATTCTAGGTATGGGAACCACAATGTTTTTTGTATGCATGTCAAGTCTTCCAGAGTATAGTCAGAAGATAAAATTTATGGCTGCATTGGGTCCAGCTGTTTATTTGAATCATATGAAAGGGGCTGCAAGATTTTTGGCTCCTTTGGCATATGAAGAGAAAGTAACTTTATAACCCTTTATTGTGTACAAAAAAAACATTTTCTGTTTGTAATACTTAATTGTATGGGTTTTTAGATTATTTTGGATTTGCTCGGACATGGAGCCATGTTACCTCAATATATGATCAAGTATTTGAATACGTACGGACCACAATTTTGCACGGAAGAGATGAAAATTGCCGATCTCTGTGAAAATATTTTCTTTGTCTTGGCTGGATTTGATCCCGAGCAGGCTAACAAAGTTTGTGATATCTTTGATTTTTTTAGTTCTTGTTTGATTGAAAAGTGTAGTATTTGTACTTCTGTTCTTCAGTATATTTAGTGTTATCTGACAACTGAGAATTCCAACAATGACAGTTGTAGATTTGTTTTTTTTTTTTAAAAAAAAAAAAACTTTGATGTAGCTTTTTTTCTGGTGTGACTTTCTTTACTATCAGGAATTAATTTTCTTTTTTTTAAATTGGATAGACGGAACTTCCAGTAATCTTGGCCCACACTCCAACAACTTCCTCTACCAAAACGCTTGCTCACTTTTTTCAAGGGGTTCGAAGTGGAAAATTTAGACAGTATGATTATGGCTACCTCAAGAACAAATATGTTTATGGAACTTGGTCTCCTCCAAAGTATGATTTATCGAAAGTAAAGACACCAGTGGCACTTTTCCATGCACCCAATGATATACTTGTTGTCCCAGAGGTATGTTTTTAAAAAAATTTAATACACCTTGAAATTAAATAACCAATTGACTTCACAAACGTTTAATGTAAAAACTTTTTTTTTTAAAAAAAAATAGGATGTGAAACGTTTGTCGGGTGACCTTCCTGGACTCATTGGAAACTTTGAAGTCAATTATACTCACTTTAATCATATTGACTTTTTGTTTGCGATTGACGTTGACATCTTGGTAAATAAACCACTTTTAGAGCTTTTGAGTAAATATTAGCTTTTAAACAACATGACAGAGTATAAGGGACACAGGACTATTAATAAGTTACTCTGTATGTAGTTCTATTATAAGAATAATTGTGAATACGTCCAGTTGAGAATTTGATATGTTAGTTGATAGATTTGTTAAACTTGAATCTTAAATGTTTATATGGTCATGTGGCACTATATTATACAGGATGAGGCGAAGAAGCTCTTAACTTTTTTCTGGACTGACTAATTTTGAGTAACACCAGTCTAATTATTACGACAAACAAAAGATATTAGCTTTTTTTCTTCTGATCATATTAACTTTTTTTCTTCTGATCATTTAAATTAGACAATAAAGTTACAAGTTACTTACGATTAGTTTCTTTAACTCATCCTCTATAGGTATATTGTATCATCAACCATAAAACCAACGGTACTATATAGCATTTACATTGTTAATATTGATTATATAGATAGTTTTCTGTTTTATATTGTACATTGTATTCTATTAACAAAGCCAACGTTTCTTAGAATAGCAGACAGTTTATATTATATATTATATATAGTGACAATAATTAATTTAATTACCTAGTTATAAAGTTCGTAAAAATGGAGATTAGATGTTTTACCGCTGGACTGATTTTTTTTGCCTTCAAAAGATTTTTGTGGAGTTTTTTTTGGTGATAAATTATCCCATTGTAAACTACGATGTACTACATCGCAAACGAACAAAGATGACTGCTCATATTTTTTAAAAAAAATAAATAAATACTTTGATGGAGCGCTTTACAATATTTATGTTAGATAAATAGTAGAGTAGGTGTTTTCCTAAAGTCTATTAACTAGTTCCTTGATATTATGAATAATAATTAGCATTCATGAAGCCATTCAAAGATTTATTAAATTGACAAGAATAAGATACTGACTTTGTAGTGAAAATTTATTTATTTGCTGCATCATTGTGTGTAAAAAATACAGTAGTACTCGAGTAGCCAAAGTCTTAAAAAAAGTAAAACAATATACTTTTAGTACATTTCAAGCCTTCAAGGTATAGAGGCCTTTTTGAATACATATTTTTTAAATGCGTAAAATTGTAAAACTGAAATAAATAAATAAATTTTATTGTTGTAATACCCTGATACATATACATATTACATGTAACAAAAAATTTCAAATTTAACATTTGTAGGCAAATCTGAAGATCCAGTCCATTTTGTAACACATTTTGTGTTATTATACATAAATATAATTTGATTATATGTACATACACTGATTATGTAGAAAAAAAAATTTAGAAAAATGGTTACCACTGCTGACTGCTGGTATATAAAAGCAACACACAATAAACTTAGGCTAAGGTACTTAGCTGTAGTATCTTTTGAAAGTCTTTTACAATCTTGTCATTTTTATAACAACAAATTTTTAAACATTTAAAAACAACGTCGAAAATCACAACCATCAAAACTGACCACAGCTCCCTTACTCTGAAGCCATGATCTTATATTATCATTAATTTTACAATTATCAAGAATGATAGATACTTTTGTATCTGGCTCTGGATTTTCTTGCATGGGGACATTTCGGTCATCAAAGAGAGGATCCAAATACTGAGAGAGTACGGCTTGTTTCTCGGATGAAATTTCCGTATCCAAAAATCTGACAGCACTTGAATTGACTATATGGACATGTTCCATGTCTGGAGGCACACTTAACGTAAACGAAGGAGTACAAGTACCATTAAATTTATTATTAGTCGTTGCAATTGCTTCCATTTCATCACCACTTTGTGGATTTGATTCGTTGAACTCATCAGACGCTGAGACTATGGAAGTGTCCATCATCAATGGTGATTCATCTTCCGTTAAGTCAACAACAATAGGGCTGCTAGAAGCGTCCATTGGTACATCATGTTCCTCGTGTTCCTCATGCTGTGACGTTGACTCCACACTGTCAATGGTAATACTATGGGAAGGAGATTTTTCTCGTTCTGGGGAAATAGATCTTTCCCTTTCCGGAGAAGGTGACTTTTCCCTTTCTGGAGAAGGTGACTTTTCCGTTTCTGGAGAAGGTTCACGAGTCGTTGGCTCATTTGTTAAAACTTGATTTGTGTTCACTAATTCGTTTGTAGGAACTGGTGGTTCAATTATCGTCATCTGTTCATTTGGCGTAGATGGCTCATGTATCGTAGTGACTACTTCATTTGTCACGGACAATTCATTTGTTAATGTCGTTTGTAGTGCCACTTCATTTTCTTTAGTTTCTTCATAACTTTTTAATTCGTAATTTACTTTCTCATCATTTTCTTCCCCTTGATTTGGACTTGTCTTGTCCTTCTCATCACTAGATGATTTCAATCGGCTACTACTACTACTAGTTTTATGGTCTCGACCACCACTTCGACTTGAAGAATTGCTGTCGGAGACTTTTGATGAGCGTCGTGATGAAGACTTGTAGTCTTCTTTCTTGGAAGTCGAATGACTTCTGGATGAACTTGATTCTCGATGATGATGAGAGGATGACGTTGGTTTTGAATCTTTAGATGATGACGAGGTTTTCAAAGAAGAACCACTACTGGAAGACTGACTGTGACTAGAATTAGAATATTTTGAACTATTATTATTGTCAGATACCTTAGTACCACCACTGCTACTTTTCCTTGAATGCTTGTAGTCAGATCGTTTGTCGGATGAGGAATATTTTCGAGAAGAAGAGTGTCTTGAAGATGAAGATGATGAATATTTCTCTGTTCTTGAGTCCTTCCCATGTCTGTCATCATCTTTACTCTTACTATGGCTAGTACTGGAATGTCGATGAGAACTTTTATCTTTATCTCTGCTATGACTACTGCTGCTAGATGAATGTTTATGGGATGAAGAGTAAGATGATTTTCTATCACTAGTAGAATGAGATGACGTTCGACGTTCTTTCTCTGGAGAATTATATGACTTGCTAATTTCCCCATGTTTTTTATCAGATGAATCATAAGACACCTGTTGATCCTTGTCAATATTTTCTGTTGTCGTCAAGGTCTCATTTGTGTCATCATTACCTGTGCTTGCTCTTGGAGGAGAAAAGTTGAACAATGCTGCACTTGGAAAAGTATGAGGTGGTGAGGTAACACAAATTGACTCAAAAGGTGGTGATTCTTCCTCCGTCTATGTAGGTGGTACATTAAATAAAACAACATTTGAAATTTCTTGTACACATGACAGAGAAATGTAACTTTTTATAAAATATTTTCAAAATTACATCAACATCATCATCGGGGTAGGTCTCCTTCACTCCTGTTGTGAGACAAGAAATATTTGAAATATTATACAAATATTGAAGTAAATATCATAAATATGAAATAAAACATGATCCAAGTACAACGTACTTCAACACTTAATTCTGAATACAAGAAATCAAGTCGAATTTAATACTTGGTGTTACGGATATATTATTATGTAATATAAAAATAATGTACCTGAAGATTCTTGATCATCCTCGTCATCATCTTCTTCCATTTCCTCTTTTTCATCAACAATGATTAAATCTTTTTCACCCGAATCATCATCCTGGTCCTCTGAGTACGATGCTATCGTACTCTGAGATCGTACACGATCGTTGTAATGTAAATACTCATCCTTTGAATTTGTGGTAAAATCACTAGTTGCAATATTTTCTTGGTCAACAAGTTGTTGTACATTTAGACTATTATTTAAATTCGGCACAGCCTCCTCTTCTTCTACAACTACATGTTCGTCTTTAGGATAATCAATATATTTTTCTTCTTCCTCTAAATCTTTGGAATTAGTAGACTCGTCCGGCGGTTGTATTATTAAATCTTCTTCATCTATCAAAAAACCATTACAGACACAAGTGGTTGCATTAATTATTCATGACTAATTATCTCTAAATTAATCTGAATACTATACTCATTACATAAAAGTAAGTTATGTAGCATAACTATTTACAAAGCATTAAAATCAAGGGACCTAAATAATTTATTGACAATAATTGTAAACAGTCATTTTTCACATTAATTTTTTTTATTATTCTCACCTGGTGCATCAATATCCATTTCTTCATTCATACAAGTTTTGTCATCTTCGATGGGTGCGAGCTCCCCTTGTTTTGGTTTCTGTATCCCAAGATGTTCATACACAAAATTCTCTACAATTGGTAAGAAGGCCGTTTGAATTTTCGGATCAACAGTCTGATTAACAATTCTATCTACTCCCTTGTCAAAATATGAGGATCTAAAAAAGAATTAAATGAAATTAATGAATTTTAGAATCATAAACATTATATTTTAAAAGACTAATTTTAAGGTGGTTTTTGTAGTAAAAATAGCTTACCCGACAATATGTTTTCGCATACCCTCACGAACACTTATTCTAACCAACTTTGAGGACCAATTAATTTGACTCAAGTAGTCAGTCACGGATTTATTCACGGATTGATGTAAATTAATATAGGCCGGCTGAAATACACACACAATTAAAAGTAATAAATAAATATAAAAATGCTCCACTCGAATCACAACCCAACGTTGTCATCCTTCCTCTCTGTCAATATTGAATAATACTGTGTGGTTACATAAGTTACATAATCAAAATGCAATTAAAATTAAAACAGTACCTTAGTGTCCACATCGGCGATACAGTCTTTCCGGAATCGATCAAAGATCCCTTTAGCTTTCATGCTCTCAATAATTTGAGAATGCATATTGACAGGTGACCTCGAGTCAATCGAAAGCTGGAGCACCCAAAAGAAATAAATAAAGATCTTCTTAATTAAATAATAAACATTCTTTGAGAATCATAGAGTAAGCCCAGTGCAAAGAGAAAAAACGGATCGCAGGAGAATTCAAAGGCCATAAAATCACTCGTCTATAATTCATTCGGGGGTCAGAATTTTTGTCTGACCTTGTAAAATTGTGTTAAAAAATATAGTTTACTAGTTTATTTTTTACTAAATGTGTTTAATATTAATTCTACCACGGACTTAGATAAGCCAGATTCCGGCGGCCTCGCTACGAACATGGAGTTTGACTACGAGTCTTTACCTCAGAGCTCTACGGTGTTGACTCACATGACGGCGGGTGCCATAGCTGGAATGATGGAGCATTGTGTCATGTATCCCTTGGACTCTGTAAAGGTATTAAATTCTACTTTACATAAACTCTATTTTCATCACCATTTTTGAGCCATTTTGATGAGTGTAAAGTGACCAAATTTGGTGTTCAAAACAATGGAAAAATTGTTCATGAAATTTTCATGTGACTAGAATGTATTCAATTTGTGTTTTGTCTCTTTAATTTAAATTATACATAATCTTTTGTTACATTTTTGACAGACACGCATGCAGAGTTTTGCTCCTTTACCCGGTGGAGAGTACCGAAATGTATTTGGTACACTTTCTCGTATGATCAAAAAGGAAGGAATTTTCCGACCTGTCCGTGGAATGTCTGCTGTAATAATTGGAGCTGGTCCCGCTCATGCCCTGTATTTTTCTGCTTATGAGCATATTAAGGTGCTTTTGGTTTCTCGTACCCCTTCACATTACAATCATCTTGCATATGGTAATTATTTTCTTATTCTTGTACATAATAACAATTTCAAGGGATTTGGGGATATAAAATTGATCAAACTTGACGTAATTTTATTTATTGACACACAGGTATGGCAGGATGTATAGCAACCCTATTTCATGATGGAGTTATGACTCCTGCTGACGGTACAGAATGAAAATAATTTATTTACTGTTAATTACCTATATTATGAATGTCATGACTTGAAATGTGACTAAAAATACATTAATTTTTTGTCATTTTGTTGAAATTTCAAATCAATTATAGTGGTTAAACAGAGGATGCAAATGTACAACAGTCCATATAAGTCATGTTGGGATTGTATACGAAGGACTCATCAGGCCGAAGGTCTACGAGCCTTTTATCGTTCTTACATGACACAGTTGACGATGAACATCCCTTTTCAAAGCATTCATTTTATGATCTACGAGTTCATGCAAGATGTAACAAATGACGAGCGTCGTTACAATCCCAAGGCTCATGTGATCTCTGGAGCATTGGCCGGAGCCGTAGCAGCAGCACTAACAACTCCATTGGACGTATGCAAAACTCTGCTCAATACCCAGGAGACAACGGCAGTCAGCTCAACGGGTCAGACTCATATCACTGGTTTACCACAAGCCTTCCGAACTGTTTATCGCCTGGGCGGGTTCCGGGGCTACTTCCAGGGCATGTCCGCCCGCGTTCTGTATCAAATGCCCTCTACAGCAATTTGTTGGTCTGTGTACGAATTTTTTAAATACATCTAAAGGGGGAGGTGTCCTTAATTTTAAAAATATAAACAATTGCTGATCTAATCACTTCATTACCACGGATGATAAACTTTTGTGCTAGTTCCAAAGTTGACAATAAATCAACTCGATATTTTATGAAAAAAAAAATTACACTAGATCTGCTGGAATTGGCCTTCTGTTGACTAGTGATTTAATAATCATTGTGAACGAAATATATAATATGTATTTACAGTGGTATGCACGCAAGTACCTATATTGTAATAGATGTTGTTGTATTGTAGACTTTACTAGGGTACTGTTGTGATGTTCAATTTTATGTTGAATGAAAGAGGCTGAGAAAGAGAGAAATGTCAGCCAAGTTGATTTCAAATGTAGGCATTTAGATTCGTGCACCTCTTTTGTATTTTGTACGGAGCCGCTGAAAAGTAAGTATATTAATAATATATAAACTAGGAGCATCAGAAAGAAAAAAATCTGAATAAAAAAACCTACAGAATTTAGTTGACCATATAATATGAATCCTCGTTAAGGCCCCTCGTTTTTTTTAATTCGAATTTTCTTTAAATTCGAACCTTGAAATCTTTTTATTCAATAAACAACTCAACTATTATCGCAATAATATTGTGATGCATGCAGTACGAAGCGATTATTCTTTTTTGTACTATTTTAGAAGCCTAATGAAAATGATGTTAACAAATTCAATTTTTTTTTGAAATTATGAATAACTGATATCATTTCGTTTTATCTCTTTTTATTAATGAACACTTTTCATTGGACAGTGACAGTACTTGCATTATAGGTATCATCATCTACACTTGCATAAGAAAAATGCTTTACTAGTCAAAATTTATTGTTTACAAACAATATTGTACCGTACTTTCAATACCTTTTACGTCACGAATAAACTCGAGCATCTTTTTTTTAGGGTCGAGGTCAAAGAGAATTCTTGGAGGATGATATTTTGAGTTTATGGTTTGAAATGTGTTCCCTTTTGGTTGACATTTATCGACATGACAGTATGGGTGGGACTAATGGATGAACCTTGTTCCTCGTTTAGTACTCCTTTACCTCTTTAAGGAAATGTTATAAAAAGTAACAGCTGGTCTATTTGTTCACACACCGTTTGGTTGTCATCTCCTTTCCCATTTTTTTTCATGGAAAAGACGCAGAAGAAACTGGAGATGTCGGGTTTTATTACATACAGAGGACATGGATACAGATCTGTACATCATATATATAATATAAATATGTGATTTCTTTTATGATGAAAATAATCTTGAGAGTTTGAAATCTGTGCAGTACTTACCTGTAAATAATTTATATATATTTTTTTTAATATCATTAGGTGAATGACACATACTCCATTGCATGATTGCTCCTTTAGAAAATTACAATGTTTCTGTCTTTTCCTGTCCACTGATTGTTAACTGAACTGTCATAGTATTGAGACTGTAACTATCTATTATTATTGTTATAAAAAATCGATCCTTTATCGTCTTGAAATATTTTTCGTAGTGTCCCTTTATCTCTCTTTACTTTCTCTGTCTCTACCTCCAAAAAACTCGAGAGTATGATTGATGAGCTTTTATGGTACAAGAGAAAGTTGGGAAGAGGAAAAACAGGGAAACCGAAATCTGTCCAGCTCTTCAGTATCATTGTCGTGCTTTCACTTTGGCATGTCATAATTTCTCCAATATCTTCACTTGGAATCCTTTTATGTTTCATTGCATAAGCACTTTATATTAGAGCAAGTATATATGTTATTATCCATTCCATCTAAAGATAAAGTTTTAGATGATAAAATAGAAAACTTTTGTGAGAATTCCATTATGAAACGATTAGAGGAAATCACATATTTTGATGAATGCAATATAAAAGTCCTAGGAATCTGTCTATTTTTAGATATCAGAATAATTATTAAACTTTCATATCGTACCTCGAATATGTAATGTACATGTGTATTTATGTGTATGACTAGTGAAGGAACACCTTGTGTGGCTCACTTGTCCCCAAAACTTCAGGGTTGAATCAACACTTTTTAAGTCTAATAGGATTTACTTTGAGTTGCGTGCCTCACTGCAATCAGCGATGAATGAAGTGATGAACATATTTTTTATTGTGGACGCTTCGGCCCATTGTACAAAACAAAAAAATTGACGAATGACGCTGCTGAAATTCAACAACCTTGGATTCAACGCCTTGCTATCCCTCTGAATGGTACATGTATATGTAAAATGATTCAAGAAAAAGAAGAACGAACAAGGTTTCTAGTCTCTTTTGTTCCTTTAAAGTCCATGGAAAATATTAGTTTCAATTTTTTATTTAGAAATTGAATAAAATGTCGCAATAGAACGACAAGACAAAAACTTAATTTTTTCCCCCTGCATCCACGCAAACACTCGTGAATCATTACTGTGCATTTTTTTGTATCAATTAAATTTATGTAGGTAGATATTTTGGATATGGTGTATATGAGTTGTGTGATATTACAGAGACATTTTTACTTCTAAACTATTTTTGAATCTTCTTTTGTTACAGTTCATTGTTTGAATTTACCTGTACAGGGATAATTTCCGGCCACCCGAACGTTTTATCAGTAAAAAATGATTTTTTTCTCCTTTTATGGGGCATAACAATTTAACTCGTGTGATTGTTTAGTGAGCTTTTGTGTTTATTAATATTCCGTTGCATCTGGTTTATTTCCCACAGGTTTTGACTTTGTCACCATTGTACAAGTTTTTATTTTTTAGTTTTTTCTACTGTTATGAATTTCCCAAAATAATTTTTCAAGAGCAAAAATAAATAATCATAAATTTTTTTCCCCTTAAAATTGAAAAGAGAGAGAGAGACAGTCTGCAATAAGGGGAGCATATATTGCAATCAAGCGAATAACATTTGGAATGTACTGGAAGTTCTAGTTGTGAACACACAACTAAAGCTGTATGTAATATATGGTATATGAAGGAATCATATGGAGGAAATTGTGTTTTGTTCTATCTGTAGAATAACAAAATCGGTGCACATAGAGTCGTTATAGATTGGAGATAAAATTCATGGTTTTCATATCTTCTTCCATGTAGAAAAAGTATCACTGTTTTGACACCTGAATAAACTGGAGAATGTAAACGTCAGATGTTAGAGTCAGTGGGTTGTTTGAAGACTGCAAATTTTTTCACATTTAAAATTCAAAACCAATTGCTACATTTTACATGTAGGACGTACTATGCATATTGAGAAATCTATATTTTCTAATCTATGTATGTCACTTGTTTGTGTATGAGAACAAATTGACAATTTTTTATTTTATTTTCCTCGTCCCACAATTGTATAAAAAACAATGTTTCCCGACGTACAATTCACCTCAATTGAAGGACTTTGACTTTGATTTGTCTTTTAACTTTTTATTGCATAAAAATGGGAAAAGCACATTTTCCCCAAAAATTACAAATAAAGACCGTTAAGTAGGCCACAATTACTAAACCACTAAATTGTATTAGAAATGTCATAAAAATTGTCAATTGAATAATTTAAATTTTTTTTGTATTTAATAACCTGACATTTAATTATAATATTATTTAATTCCGCATGTATTTTTCCCATGTTAAAAAACTAAAAGGGTTGAAAAAAATGGACAGTGATTTTCTATATGAAAATAAACATCGATTTGAGTAATCTCAGAGTGGTGGTGGTTATCAAAAAAGGGATAGTGATGAACCACCATTAAATTACTTTTTTGTGTCGTATCAGATTAGTCAATTTTAATCTATGATGACAATGATGACATGTATCACATAAACACATTTAGATACTTGATCGGCTTTTTGTAGACGACCAGCCACTGTATCTGTTCTTATATCAGCCGACCGTTGGCTATTAAAATATAAAGAATTAAAAATTATCTCCAGCTGTATTTTACTAACAGACTTTTTTTTACAAGCATGAATGAATGAGGCTGATTCAATTGGAAATATTTCTTCCTAGAATTCATATTGCTTTATCATTATATTAAATATTATTATTATTATATTCACAGTCTCAACTTATAAACATTCATTGTATTTTGGTACTTGGACAGACGACACGCATTAAATTTAACAGTAGTAAGTAGTGCCTAATATGTATACCACATGTATCTCAACAGTGTTGAGTCAACACATTCACTCTCGGCACTATACGATAGACGACATAATCATCTTATGGTCATTACTATTTGAAACTTGCATGAAGTTTGTCTCTCTACTGGAGACAGAGAGCTACTAAATATTTAGTTAGTTTAAATAGTAACCATACAAAGTAATACTAGTTCAGGGGCAAATAACACTAATTTTTATGAACCATCTTTAACATGTTCAGTTTTTTGTATCTGTCTGTAGTAATGCTTTATTGCTTCCCTAATGTATTTCTTAATTTTTGTGACTCATTTTTTGCATATTATTTAATTTCCATAAACTTCTTCCTCTCCACCAATCTGAATCACCTTGAGGGAGAGAACTTTAACAAAAAAAATTCATCATTCATGTCCATAACATGAAAAAAGTAGCACGAGCTGTCCTTAAATAATTACATAGAAAAAATATTCACTATCAAGTCAAGTCATATTACAGATACATTTTTCAAAAGAATAATATATAATTACTCGTGTTAACTTTTTTTTAAAGTACAAAACAGTTTTTTCAATTTAACTACATTGAGAGTCCAAGTTTTCTTTTTTATTTTCTACTATTTATTTATACTACATGTTATAGGTATGTGTACTTATTATTAACCCATTATTATTTATTTACAAGTACTTAAAAAATAAATGACAACTTTAAAGATGAGAGGGTCCTCATGCCTTTGTACCTATAAAAATAATATTTATTCTAGGAAATGTAGAAATAGTTGGCACATCAAAAAAAATTGAAATTGATTTCATTAAAAATAAATGCAGGAAAATGAGAGTGTAGTGGAGAAATTTAATTTTATTTTTAGCTAAAAATTATAACTTAAGTCAACTTTAACTATAAGTCAGGCCAGTGGTCAATTTAATTACGAAGTTTTCATTTTTCATAGTCTTTATAATATTTACTTTTCCGCAATTACAAAAATTTACTTTCTATATTTACACAGTAATTTGGAGGTGGTTCCTCAAAAATGTTTGAATGAAAGATTAATTTTATCATGTTCTCCGTCAAAAAAGAATTAAAAAGCAAAGTCATTGTTCATTTCAAATGATGATTCATAAAAGAGGTGTATTTTTGTATGAACTTAATTGCTGTCCATGAAATTCTAATTGAAGAGGACACTTGAAAAAGTCCATTAAAAGTATAGGGAGTAATTTTGTAGGTTTAAATAATATAAAATGTTAATTATTCGATTTAATTCTTTTGTATTCATTTTAACTAGTTTTTTTGTCAACTCATTCTTCTATCCCATTCCCAATGAGTGCAGTTTTATTAACGAGTTGACCAACCTGTTTCATTTACATGTTTACATGAGGAAGTCCAATTTTTTTGGAACTCATAGATTTCCTCTTGAATTCTCATATAAAACTTTTTGCAATGTTCCTGGATATTTTACATGGAAATATGAGTAAGAAGGAAGTAGTAAAATTGAACGTGTTATTGACCCAAGTCATTGAGAATTGACATAGGCCAGCAAAAATTGTTTCCCCTTTTCATGTACACACAAATTATAATGAGGTAGATTATACAGAGTATAGAAAATATATTCACGTCGAAACCGAGACGGGAGGGCTTTGTAAATATTTATTTTATAAATAATGGTACACACACAACACTGTCATTCACACTATTCCAGAATTATTTTCAAGGACTTTTAAGCACTTGTAGAGTTGATCGTGATTTATATGGAAATTCTTGAGGATTTTATTGTGTGATAGTCATGTCTTTGAAAATATTATTTTGAAACGTTAGTAAATAGTATTTATGATGTGTAAATAATAATGTAATAATTAATAAATCTCGACAAATCATACAAATTTTCTACATTTATTTATTTGACTCAACTCCCCTAAACATGTTGTACATAATGATGGAGAATACTTTGATGACAAATCAATTTAATTAGAAATTCAGGTGAGTTACATATGTACGTTGTACCATTATTGAGGGTGAGTTAGGAGTTGGCCATCAAATAAAATAAAAAAATTTGCACATAACTTTTTATCCTTTCTCTGAAATGGATAAACTCTTCCTGTTCAACGGTATAAAAATTGATCTAGATTTACAGATACAATGGTACATGCATGAAGAAAGGCTGTTGGTTCATATAAAATTTCTTTTCAAAATGTTTATCTTTATATTATAATAAACACACATGACAAAATTTTCTTTTGATGATTGAGGTAGCAAAACTATTATCATTGTAGTGAATGTTCCATAAGTGTGTGTGTGGGTACTTAGAATTCACAATAGGCACAAAAAAGTCTAGGAAAATTTATTTGTATGACAAGAACTCTCATAAAGTGAAAAGTGTACCTGTAGATATCTTTTTGATATTGTTGGCCAATTCAATTGACATTTTCAAACAATATATTTATAAATGCAAATTATATAACTTAAGAAAATAATTAAAACTTTTATTAGAATTTAATTTGGAGTGTAATTTCATAATTTCTATTTTTTGTGTGTGAAATGTCATCTGTGGTTGAATTGAGATAAAAGAAATCTTGAGAGTACTACTTTTGATGACTCTTCCGGTCCAATGACAGCGTTCTGTATTTTTCCTTCAGAAGCTTTTTTTCTTTTGTCTTAAATTTGACACTTTTATTTTTCCCTCTAGTCTTTTTAAACTCTAACGCTGATGCAACTTTCGTGTAGTCAACTTCAATTTTAATTAATAGCCCAGTCAAAAGAGAGAGAGACGGAGAAAGTCTTTTAGAGATTCCTGTCACATAATTTTTTTTTAACATTTAAAAAGAATTTCATTTCAACAGTTCACTATTTACTAAATGTGAGTCTAGTTTTCCCAAAAATAGAAATAAAGATTTTCATAGAGGCACAATAGTTCTCAATGATGATTTCATTTTTGTTAAAAGGCTTTCCACATTTTATTTTTTTGACAATACATAATAACATATTATCAAAAAATAGTGTAAATGGTTGTATAAAAATTCTTTTTTTTTCAAGTTCATAAAAACGACGTAGTATTTTGAGAAAAAAAACCTAAACTTTTGTCATATTTAGGTTTTTTCTACAAGTAAAAAAGAGTCCCGAGTTTCTCCGAGGAATAAAAAGTGAAAGAGAGAGAGAGAGAAAGGAGAAAGGGGGAGAAAATAGTGTGGTGGCTGGACTTGAGATTCTACCCTATGATGATTCAGTTGGGTTGGCGTTTGTTTAGGTGGGTTATAATAGAAGAACGCGGGTTGAAAGAGTTCAGTTGTGCTCGAGTGTGGGTTGGTTCTGGTTCTCTTTTTAGATCTTTCGAGTTGGTTTCTCCCTCGAGTTTCACATCTTTTCAAGGGTTCCTTCACAGTCACTTAAGTTTTCCTGTCAGTTTGGCAGTTGTAAATACGATTTTAGTTCCTTCCTTTCACCCTTCATCTAATTCCTTTTTACTTACATGTACATATATATTTAATACATATATGTATTGTACACATAGTTCATATCAAACTCAAATTTACCCCATACACTTTCCCTCTCTCTCTCTCTTTTTGTTTCAATGAAAGAAGGAGAAAATTTGTTGATTCAAGCCAAAAATTAAGCTTTTCTTATAGTCTACAAAATACCCAGTAAAAAAAATAATAGGAATACAATCCGGTATTTATGTATACTGAACAGTTATATCTGTAAATTTGATCAAAGTTTAAATAACTTTTTTTGACTATAAACTTTTGTATGTAAGATTGAGTAAGAAAAAATTGTAAAATCTTGACTGACAGTGGTGGTGGTGAGATTTTGTGAGATTTCATCGTCAAAATATAATCAAGATCGACTTGCTGTCACCATTCATCGTCCAACTCTTCTTTGCAATTAGGAACATTAAAAAAAATAACAGACGACTTGATAAGATCCTCTTGTCACCATTTTTTTTGAGGACTCTCTCTCTCTATTAGAAAGTCATCTTTATACTCTTGTGTCATGTTTTGTCATTGTTCCTCTTGTGTTGGTGACCCATTTCTCTTTCTTTTTTTTGTTCTTTTCGTTTGTCATCTAAATTGTCTCCTGTGTGTGAGTGTACGTGCGTTGATTTTAACCTCAAGAGTGTCTCTCCACCAATAGACAGTCAACAGTCACCTGGAACATTTTTTTTTGGAAGGAATTCAAAGAAATCATAATCCGTTGGGACCATTAAACAACTTTACTTGTTCTTGTCGTCTCTTTTTTTCTTCAAAAGACTCTCTTTATTATTAAAGACCCAATTTAACTTGTCCTTTAAATTCTCCTTCTTGATCAAGTCCTTGAAATTTTGTTTATGTCATTTCAACACTCAACGTGTCTTAAATTACAAACAAGACGTTGAAAACTTTTCAAAAAAATAATAATGACAAGTTAAATTAACAGTGGAATAGCAAATAAATTTATTAAAATTAATTGATAGTCAAACTATTTAATACATGTATCAATTATTGTTACACATCAAATTATCCATCTCAACATTCAATAAATTGAAAAGTTAAGAAAAGGTAAGCATGAATTTTTTTATATTTTAATTGTAAATTAATATTTTATCTATAATTTAACTCATTTTAAAAATCACAACTGAAAATTTTAAATAATATAGAAAAAAAAATCTTAATGAGGAAACCAATGTGTAGACAAACAAAAAATATTGTTTGAGTTTTTAAGGTTTTTCAATAAATTTCACAAAGTCTGTAGAGAAAGTCTTGTTTTCAGCTTTTACTTTTGATGAGGTGAAAGTACAGAGACTTGTACAATGTACACAGGTTGTGGGTAGATTTTAACGTTGAATCATTTTATAGCCTCAAGGTAGACAGATTGTAAACAAGATCAAGATTATTTTTTATGTTGGATCAACAGTCTTTTTTTATTTTTAGACTTTGCAATCTTCATAACTAGGTGATTTTTAGTATTTGTTAATATTTTTTAAGAAAAAAAAGCTTTACCTTAAATATTGTTAAAAAAGGATTTTAGTTAAAACTTTTAACATAAAATATTCATCCTTTTTAATTTCATCATGTTACCAGTACAAGTAGAAGATAAAATTTATTAAATCTTATATCTAAAGAAACTATTCTTTAGTTTTCTTGTCTCCATTATATTTAGAGTTGACAAACTTTTTTTTTCTTTGAATTTTTCACTCTATTATTTAAAAAAAACATTTAGTTGTACATGTTGTATGACCTTTGATAATAACTAGTTGCCTTTTTTTCTACTACAGACTAAAAGTTGGGATTACAAAATAAAATGTCTTTTTTTTGTCTCCAAAAATGTCTTGCTTCATTAAACCAGTCTTGAAAACTTGACGACATTGTAAAAGCCTCCCTTTTGTAGTCTCTACTAATCATGAGTCAGAGAGAAAAGAGAAATTGAGGAAGAGAAAGAGTCAATTTAGAAAATTGGCAATGCTTTCTTCTTTCATGTTTGGAATTCACAACCAAAAAAAGGGGATGAGAAGATACAAAAGATTTCACTAATTTCCAAGTAATCTATATTATACATTTATTTTAAACATTTTATTTGTTCAAACTGTACAATTTTATGGACAGTTATATATGTAGCTTTTGAGAAGAATGAACCTGTAGTCAATTGTCCTTGCCCTATAATTAGGAAACAAGTTTTTTGAAGCTTGATCAAATACAATAATAATAGTACATAGGACATACGACATATATTTACATTCACAGTAGAATTGTCATGTACAGACAAAATCCCCGTGATTTTCTCTTTTATTTTGAGTGTCAATTATTATTATCTTGAGAATCCTCTGTTCAATCTGTACATTTTGGTACAAGTCACCATGTGACTCACTTTTTGTGGTGTCATTTGAATGGATCAAAAACACGGTAAACAACAAATATACAACAGAGAGACGACATGGAGAGAAGTGGATTTCATAGAAAATGTATTTTATTTTATTTTTGACTACAAAGACAAAGAAAATGTTACACTGTTACACAGTTTTATAATATCTCTCTCTACTTAATGATAAATTCATTTTGTATGTACTGTGTCAAGCTTCACATTTTATAATCTATTCTACTGTGACAAACCCCATGTCAAAGAACACGGGGAGAGAGACCAACCCCATTCACATCATCATTCTACTCAAATTTAATTAAGTCATGTGAACTTGTCTTTGACATGAGATTCCGTTTTTTGAAAAGTTGAGACAAAGAAGGACATAGAATCAGAATAGTCTCAAGTGGTTTTTTTTGGGCTAAAAAAAGGTTGGTGTGCATAATTGTAATGTAGATGTGTGTGTGTGTTTATACATTAATAATTAAAATGCAAAAATCAATACCTGTAGAAATATCATGACGTTTTATATTTGCATATATGCAAAACTATGTCTACTACAGACACTGTGAACAGAGTAACTTTTGACGTCATTGGAAAAACTTAAAGAAATTTTTTTACAAATTAATTTCAGTTTCTTATTTGTGGATTTAGTAGGGACTGGACATGTAAATAAACATTTAGATTGTCAATATTATTTTATTTGTAGCCAAAATAACAAATATTTTTCAAAGAATATTAACTATTGAGTGGAATTATCTTATTTAATATTAATAAATTAAATGTATTTTGTAACATTATAAATATTTACATTATACAATGTTATATAAGTTTGTAAATCAAAAGACTGAGATTTTTGGGAGACAAAACAATGGTCAAATTTACATTGGGAAATTGAATCATGTTATTTAAGATTATATAACTGAACATGTCAAACATTTTATTGTTCAGTTGTTGGTTTTGAATACAATGGATTTAAATTAAAATTGAAAAACAATGTCCATTTTGTAATATTTTAGAATTGTCTCTCTTTCTCCTTTTTACTTTACTACGAGAGTACACTTGTACCGTGAAAGAGAGAAAATTAACCCAAAAACTTCAAAAAGAAATCAAATAATTTTATTTTTATTAGTTTTTTTCTGGTTACAGAATAATTTCTTTTTTTAAAAAGAAAAGAATTTTTTTAAACTATTCAATCATTATAGTCAATTAATAAAAAAAACTTTAATAAAAGTTTTGTAATAAAAGTTTAATAAAAATCTGTTTTTTTGAAAAACCATCAACAAAATTAATTATAATGTTACATAAGATACATACAACTAAAAAAGTGGAGAAAATTCACTTAATTTGTGAATAAGGTAGCATTGAGTAATATGTAAATATTTTGTAAACAAAATATTTAATTTATGTTTATGTTGATGATACTTTAAATTTTTTACATTACAAAATAAAAAGTTAAAGAGTAGTCTAAAATTAATTTATTAAAATTAACGTTAGGTTACTCAATGTCTTGTTGAAGGAAACCTCTCCAATTTCACGGTACACTCTAAATCCTATTTCCATCCATTGTAGTTAACTTTTAATTCAATTATATTGAGGGGAACAGTAATTTCCCCAAAGGATAAACTTTTCCAAATGTTAAATAAAAGAATGGAGAAATGGAGAGACAGACAATGAGCAAGTTGACAGTTTTGTGCTCAAAATACAAAATACATCTCTCGTTGGCTTTTGTGTGTGATGACCACGATCTTTCTCCTTTAGTCTTTGATGGTTGATAATGATCTGATGCCACATTTGAACGAGAGAGAGAAAGGATACATTAACATATAATTTAGACTATAAATAGTAACTTTTTTTGTATTAGAACAAACTTGCATGCAATGCACTTTTTCTCATTTTCCTAAAAAGAACAATAAAACTACACACAAAACTTTTATCCCTCTCTCTCTCTTTGATTAGACCAAGATAAACAAAATCCACACACACCCAACACCCATTTTATTAAAATTATGAGGGCTACCACGACGACCGCTTTCATTATTTTCTTTTTTTATGGAGAAAGTATAGAGAGAAAGGGAGAAGGGACCAAAAAATTTATGGACAAGTCTTTCACCACAATTGACATTTTGTCATCCAATTTGGCTATTTTTGTATTCATGTCTCTTGTTGTACATGTGACTCGTGTCAATTTCTCATTCAATTTTTCATGCTAGACACTCAACACACACACACACACGTCTCACAGTCAGTTCCATGACCTTTGTGACTGGGAGAATGATGCAGAGTGATTAAAAACTAATGTTCAGTCCTCATTTCCATAGACACTACATTTGATTCAATTGGACTGACAGGAAGACAAAGAGAGAGAGAGAGAGTGTGTGAATGAGGGACAGTTGACTGATTTTTTGGAGGCATGGGGCATGAGGGCAAGTGATTCAATAATATTTTCTATTTGGAAATAAAATTATCATGACAAAAGAAAGTATAAAAAATCAATCATGTAGACATCACAGCCCACAACAACATGGGACGTGGATTTCATTTGACAATATTTTTCTTTCTTTCTTTTTTTATATCTTTCCCCAATTTATTATTAAATTAAATACAGATATAACAATTACAATTAATACATATTTGTCTCATATAGACAATATTATATTAAGAGAAAGTTATACTTTCTCCCATAGTTTCTTTAGTATTGATACAATTTGAAAAATAAATTTGTGATGAGTTTCACGTCTCAATTCTTTCACCACACTAACTCCACAATTGTACAAAATCTTGATCCATTTATATTCCATACAAATGTGAGAGTATGGTTGAACCAGAAAAATGGTTAAAAAAATATAAAGACTGTCTTATTTGTCTGTTGTCTACTGTTTTCTACGAGTATCTCTCTTGTATTTCTATTTAGGTTTTCCAAGTTTCCTGTAAACGTGGAAATTTTCTTGTAAAATATTGTCCATACTTAAATGGCTACATTCCGGTCCAAAAAGTTTATCTTTACATGGAACGCAGAGGAGCGAGAGAGAGAAAGCGAAATTTCTCTTTTGGTTTGTTTGCTCGATTAACAAACATTTCTAGTACAAGTTAATACAATAGTGAAAGTATATAAACATAAATACACCAATACATGTTAACTGGTACAATCAACCTCTTTTGCTGGTCAGAGAGAAAACTTCCGACAAGCACTCACCGAAACACTTGCACTTGAATCCTGGCACAAACCTCATGAAGTCTCTCTCTCTCTATAAAGAGAGAGAGACTCATGAAATGTGCATGCGGAAGTCAAGTGAGAAGCACAGATTTTTTTCCCCCAAGTAAGTCTAGTTTTAGTTACTTTAGCTAAGTCTGCAGAAAGTAAAGTGATGTGTACATTTAGTACACAATAGTGATCATAAAGTTAGGTAATGGGGGAGGAGCAAAGAGTGAGAAGTCAGAACAAGAACAAGAGAAGAATTCCCTTTGGCTAATGTTTTTCATGACCATTTCTTTTCTCCTGACCTACTTTTGATTACTTTCTTTGTCATGCTTTCTCTCTCTCTCTCTCCCACATGAAAAACAGTTTACTTTCAATTGATTCACATTCACGCACTAAATTCTTAAGTATGTAGCAATATCAGTTTATGCAGTCTCTCTCTCTCTCTCTTGGACTGTCGTGGGTAGAATTTTGAGATTGAAAATTCAAAAGGATTGAAATATTATAGTGACAAAAATTCCCACAGTTAATTAATTTTGTGATGAACATTAAAGTAAATATTTTAACAGTTTTACATGAATTCATGCTTCCATCCCCTTGTAAATCGTCTTAAGAAAGACATTTGGAGAAGAAAATGAAGAAAACGAGAAAGTAATTTTGAGTAGGCATTAAAACATGGGGAAAAAACCGGAATTGGAATCGACAGATGGAAAGTACACGCCAATTCATTCGATACGTCGTACACCCCTCCCTCTTCTTTTTATTTGTCAAGGAGTTCAAACATGAAAACTATTAAAGCTTTCCTTTGGGGCTTTTGAAATTGACTTTTATTGAGATATTATTATTCCTTTCAATTGCCTTGTGACGCTGGGGTCCCATAATATTAAAAAAAGGGGTTTAAAGCTAGAATATTGAAAAGGTGTATCCCCATTTTCTCCATCTAGAGAATTTGAAAATAGAACTTTCTTTTTCTTTTTTTGTTACTTTCTTTTCTCTGTAACATGCTTTCCCTTATTATGTACTTTTCACAATTTCATGATAAAAACTCATCTCAGCACACACGTACAAATGTTAGATGCAAAAAAATTTAAGATGCAAGACGATAGAATTAATTCTAAATTTAGACAATATGCATCTCCACAGTAAAATTGTATTATTGGCTAATGACAGTCCTGACTATAAAGTTTTTATTTTATTTTGTTGAAAAAAATGTATTGGCTTTGCAAATTTCATGATAAAAAAATAATAAATATTTTAAAAGTATAAATTTTAAAAGGGAACAAGATTCTCGTATAGGTAAATTGCTTTCTATTTAGATTTTAGCTACTAAATAATAAAATGAGTAGAATATGAAATTAAAATGGCAAAATATCAACATGTTAGTACATAAGAAGCTTTACTCACTTACTTGATAATGTAACCACCCACGTTTTATATTATTAGAGAGAGAGAGAGAAAGTGAGTACACGAGAAAAGTTGAGGGGCTCAATTAAGCAGGAAGGTTGTAGCCGTGGGTTGTACCTCATTATCGATAATGTAGTCTTGTCTAGAGAGAGAGAAAGTGTACTAACAAAGTATTTTTTGGAGTAAAATCTAAGGGATATCCATCTCGAATTTGTCCTCCTCTCCAATTTTTTTTTTGGGTCCGGAACATCGTTTGTCTCCGTCAACGATCCATCGAGAGGGTACAGGATGTGAAAAAGCCCGGACCAATTATCGTGGCCTTGTCACTACAGTGAAAGTCATGATCCATGAGTGGCAAATGGAATCTCACTACTTTCTCTAACATTCACGATCGATTCCCATATTATTCATTACTCTCCCACGACAACGTCAAGAAGCCACACAAACACACAGAGAGAGAGAGAGAGAGAGAGAGAGAGAGAGAGAAAAGCAATGACGTGATGAAAAGGAAAAGAGAAAGCCAAGTGAGAAATAAAAAGAGTTCAATTTAAAATTTTTAATAATATTTTCCCATATCAATTAAAAAATTAAATTAGAAAGTTATATTCATATCTTTTGAATTAATTTTCGAGGAAATTCATTCACAACCACCATAAATTCTTAAATTAAACTTATCGGACAGTGAAACCCATTTAAGAAATCATAAAGTGGAAACACAAGGAGGAGAGTAAATGATTCACTGGTCATAATCAAAAGATTTATCAACGTTAATCATTTTCAAAACTCACATTTTACAATAATCAAAGATTTTGATAAAGTGAAGAAAGTGGAAAATTTTGGGTTGAGAAATTTTGGATGAGTTAATATTCTAAAAAAAATTTGATTTTCCAACAAAAAATTCAAGCTCAATCTTTTTTTTGACATGGAATGAATATTTAATACATGAATAGTCACTTCTCATAAAGAAAACCAAGTCAAGTATAAAAATTCAACTCGTCATTCACCCACTAAAAGAAATTGGAAATTCTAAGACCAAGAGTTTTTTTTTTGAAAAAAATGGAGAAAGTCTTAGTCCTTAGTATGGCATCTAAGCATTTTTTTACATGATCTGAGCATCACTGGGATATAATTGCCGAGATGAAGATAATTGAGGTGAATTCAAATCATCCACCATATTTTTCACCAACTAAACTCCCCTATGTACGTACATTTATAATATACTCCAACTATACTCATAATGATTCTATTAATAAGCAGTCAAGCAAAAATAATATTGAACCATTAGCATGAACACGGATAGACTTTTCCCATGATGGGGGTTACCGGATTAAACATGGATGTACATATATATGATAAAAGAGGATGCTGGATTTGGCACGCTTTAATGCTTTGAGTGTGTACGTAGCCTATCGTCATTAGACTAAAAATCACGTTCAATTTCGTCACATAGGAATAACTCATACTCCACATATAGTACGCTTGAGACTTTCTCTTCCCTCTCACTCTCTATAGCCCATGCTTTCACTCACATGACTGAAATATATTAATACAAGGTAGAACATTAGGGAAAATCCTGGGTGATACCCGGGTTTTCATCCCAATTGCAGTCCTTTGACTCTTTTCTATACACAATCTGCATTATATGTACAGATGGACAAAAAAAACTTTGCGTTTGTGGTTCCCCATGTTGTCTAGTGGTTGTCTAGATTAACCTTGCTTTATTTCCATAGTGAGTCCAAGAGAGAGAGAGAGAGAGAAAGGCGTACATTAGAAATTTATCAAAAAAAATGTACAAGAACATCCACACAACGCCTTTATGCCATTATCAGACATGAATGAAGCTCGTGGGACAAGTTGTACATTTTAGGCTCCCCGTTTTGTAATCTGGTGGTCGTTTACATTGTTACATGAGGTTGTTCTTTTATGTAGTACAAGCTGTAAACCATTTTCATCAAATATTATATTATTTATATTTGAGAACATACCATATAAATAAGTTTCTACTCTTGGAATAATTTTCTCTAAAAAATTGTACCAATGAGACGTCAGACTCAACATCAAGTCTTGATAGAAAAAAAAGAAAGTTGAAGCTTCAAACTGAATGTTTTGACGTTATCGTAATAGTTAATTCCCATCCTTTCTCTCTCTCTCTCTATTGTTGTGAATGCCCAAACTGTATTCATGGGAATTTTATACAATTCCCTTCTTCATTTACTTTTACCACCGCAACTTACTTGCAGAAACAAATGCCAGTTTTTTTTTACTAAATAAAATTACTTTTCAACACTTTCCTTATACTCTCCACTCTGCAGTATTCAGATTACAACTAAATGCGTAGAGGGAATTGAGAAAGAAAGGTTTTATTTTTTTGCTAATTTTATTCAGAATTTTTCAAGTCAAAATAAATTAAGAAGGAGAAAATGTTTTACATGAAAATTTCTCTTTAGTGTTGACGTACCGTTCAAATTGAATGGCATTGAATATTAAATGACCTTGTAGCTTTTTTGGGCTTGGAGAAATTTATTAGACTACAATTTCAAACTTTTGAAATGTGAGAATCCTAGAAAAATAAAAAAATGAAGGGAGAAAGCTTTCATTATGTGTGACACCCTGTCTCAAATTACAAAAAGATTTTTTTTAGCTGCCACAACATTTTCTCTCTCTCTCTCTCTCTCTCTCTCCCTCTTTCTAAGTATAATGGAATGAGTAGAATTTTTACTGGAAAAGATGATCCATTTGCATGTCTACTTTCTCTCTCTTTGTGTATAAATAGAAATTCGTTGTGGTGAAAACTTGGCTAATCAAAAAGAAATTGGGTCTGCTAGTTGAGTCTACACGGAACAAGTGTAAGTTGTTAAGAAAATTCTTTTTTTTGTGTTGCATAATAAAACTTGTTCCATTTATACCAAGACTTTTTTTTTCTTCTCCTCTTGACTCTGAATTGGTATTCCCACAACAAATCTAAATAACAAATATCATATCTCTAGTTGTTTGCCATATTTCCTTTTTTTCTCTTCTTGCTATAATACTCATACTTCAAGTATTTCTCTCTCTCTCTCTCTCTCTCTCTCTCTCTATGTTGGAACTTGTTTACAGTTTGTTATGCAAAACGAATCAATTTTTTACTGTAAGATTTGGTGTCATTTAAATAAATAAAAATAAAATTGAAAATTGTATTTTTATTTAAAATTTATTCATAGTAAAAGATTAATTTAAATAATAAAATTCGACTACATTTGACAGACTCATTTTATCAATACAATTTTAAGACAAAATAAATAAAGTCAATTAATAAGTAAAGACAAACTCATGGGATTTATGAATAATATTTTATTATGTACATAATAGGAATGAAGAGGAGAAGTGATAATTGCAAAATGAAGAGAAATAATTGGTTTTCACGTCTCTCTCTCTCGTATATAATATCATATAAAATAAGACTTGACAGATTAATATGAAGAAATCCGGCTTATTTCAGAGAAAAGGTCATTTCTCTCATTCCTACAATGGAAACTGAGAGTGAGACGGGAAAAGTTTATTATTTTAGCTCGTTTGTCCAACTTAATAAAGGGAATGAATTGTGTGAGAAAAGACTGAGTACATATTGTTTCAAGCTTTTTCTCTCTCTGCAACCAAAATGTGTTAAAATCTCTCCCTCTCTTTGTATTTATTGGACTACTACAGAAGATTCAGGAGTGAAATTAGAATTGGTCAGATGAGATAAAATGGCACAACATGAAATATATTTTCACAAATGTCTTTTAATGTAAAGGAACATGTTTGAAGCAGGAGAGTCATAAATATTAAAAATACATAAAAGTATCAACTCCAGTTGTCACAATAACTAAAAAAATTGTGTAGAGTCCAAAACATATTCTACAATAAATACATATGAAATTTTTTGCATAAACCTTTTCAACAATTTTTTTTCAGTTACTTTTTCCTTCATTCTATGGGTCTACAGTGTCATGAAATATTAGAGCAAATAATTTTCAAGGCTACTGCTGTTAATTTAACTACAATACGTTACATTAGAGTTACTGGTTATGCCTCAAATTTTATAAATTATTACCTATTATAATTATTGTGCCCATAATTTTTAGTCGCATTTACATAAATTATTGATTACAAGTCTTGGCCTGTGCTGGGAAGAAAAATGGTGGCTTTTTTTTATTTTAGCACAATTAAAAGCCTCCTGTATTGATTTTTGGAGAGATAAACGTAAAAGAGAGACAAGGTAAATTCCTGTGAAATGAGTTGCAATCTTTTGGTTTGAGAGCCATTACAATTTTTTTACAAGGCGAGGAGTGGGGGACGTAGCTTAGAGGGTTAGGTGTATATGAGATTAAATGATGAAATTAGAATAACTTGGTTTTCATCAATTAATTAGTAAGTCTATAAATAAAACTGGAGATACAGAGAGATACAAAAAATGTACTTTCCAGTTTTAACCTAAAGTTTACTTGAGATTGTAGAGTGTAGACGTAAAAGAATTGGAAGATTAAAGTGGATCAACTCTTAAAATTAATCATGGTATGCATTTGAATAAATAATCTACGTCATTTGTACTTTCTCCAACACTCTAACCAATTTATAGACACCCACCCCCTAAATCTCTGTACTTTTGTGTCTGTATTGGGATGACAAGTCGGAGGTTAAATAATGGCGGTCTATTTTACAGAAATAGCCCTGTAAAAATAATTAAAATTAATTTAATATCTCTGACAAGAATTAGGATAAGTTAATTCATTTAGTGTCAACATTCTCTTCCCCTCTCTCTCTCTCTTTGTGTGTACACATAATGTACAGATAAAAATGTTAAAATTTGACAAAGTCAGTCTTTAGATTTTATTATCAAGAGAATTAATTTAATTATGCCGAATGAAATCTTCTTTTGGAACCATTTAACGTCATGAGTACTTTTATTTATGGAAGAAAAAATTCGCTACAATTAAAGTTAAAGGAAATTCAAAGTTAAATTGTACATTTTATTTCACTCACACACACACACACACTCACTCACTCTCTCTCTCTCTTTATGAATTCTTCCTCAAATGATTTTTCAATGACAATGCAAATGTCAATAATAATGATGACCTTTTTCTGAAAAAATGATCAATTTAAAGACCCATGGCTACAATAAAAAGAATCCATGAGGCGTTTCATAAATAATCCTAAAAAAAATTTCGTAAAAATGTTAGCAGACTGTCAACTATAAAAATTGAAAAAATAAATTGTTCCATTTTAATTGAGCACAACCCAAACATTTTTTAATAGCCCATCGTATCCAATTTAGTTACTTTTTTCGTATCATAATGGACACAACTCATCACACTATAATGATTTATGTATGAATGAATCATTTTAAAAGAAAATTTTTTCCAAGTTAAAAGACACTTTTTTTAAAAAATTAATAATTCCATTCACTACTTAACATGACCAGTCATTCATATTCTTCCGGACTTCCGGCCAGTTTTTTTCTTCTTTTTTTTTATAAAATATCAAAATCAACATGGACGAATAAATCTCACGACAAAATCCTCTACTACAAATTATATAAAGATACATAATTGATGGCACAAAGAAAAGTGACGTTATTTAGCAAATGACTGAGTCAGCTTGTGGCCTATAAAATTGTACCACAAAGAGAACCTCACGAGTCTCTAACTCAATATAAAGAAAATTTACATGATGAGCTCATTTTACTTTGAGCCCATTACAAAGTGAAGGAAATGTGGGATGATGCAAAAGAAGATTTGTACAGTCATATCTAAAATATATATATATATATAAAACATATGGTAAGAGTACAGGATGAACGTGTAGGGTTTAAGAAAATTCACAATTTGTTAGAGATGATGGATATTGTGATGCTCAAAGTATTTAAGACTTGACAGGAATTTGGACATTTCCTCATTTTGTCTTGCCATCCATGAATTATTATTGCAATCTTAATGTCCTCCATTGACTCCTGCCTACATGCTTAAAATTTATCTATAAGATGCATGGACATTGACTCGGGTTGAGCATGTGCCAAACCAGAGAGAGAGAGAGAGAGAGAGAACCCCAAGTGAATCAGAATGATCCCACTACTTGCTCGTTAACTTGACTTTGCCCTCTCTATCTCATCTCAATTACAAATTAAGTGTAGTCAAAGTTGAGCTTTTGCTCTCTCTCATATACAAAATGTCCATGTTACGGGAGGGAGGGGAGGAGGGGGGGCTATAATGTATGAGATGGTGTTATTTCATTCCCAGTCTCGTCAATTCCTTTTGAATTCATACCCATCTGGCAAACTAACAGAGTTTAGGACTTTAAGAGATATTCAGCACACAGACAGTTTATTGAGAACATTGTAGGGAGTAATCTAACAACTTTTCTTGAGTCCACGTAGTCCAGTTACCGCCTCCTCCTCCTCTTCTGTCTCTCTCTAGAGAATATCAAATAATCTCGTCAAGCTGTGCTCTCAAAGCTTTATTTTCATATTAAGGGGAAAAGAGGCAGAAAAAGAGTCCTTGCACGCTTCACGTCATGTGACAGACAAAAAATATCCACCCATCCAGTCAAAATCTTTTACAAGCTAAAAAAATGGGGATGGTCTCTACAGAGCAGGAAACGGAACGAATCAATGTCTTCCTGATCCAATGTATCCATTTACTATCCCATAAATTTCATAAAAATATTTTTTTCCTTCTCTTAATTGAGTTTTAATTCAATGATTCCCTCTCTCTCTCTCCTCCTGAGAATTCTTGGAAGGAGAACAAAAAATAGGAGTTACGTCGAGAATCTCTAAATTCCATCAAAATTCTCTCAATCTCAGCTTCCACTTGGAGAGTCTTCCATCAAATTCCTTCAATTTTCTTGGTAAATGCACCAAACTGTAAAAATTAGCACTTTTCTACAGGAAAAAAGTGTAGTATCTGTACGAGTAAACTCTCATATGTATAAAAATTATTGGAACGTGCATACTCTTATAAGAGACTGAGACTGTACCCGATGAGAAAATAATCTCCGTCACTTGTTCGTCTCCGTCAAAAGTCCAGTGAACTCATTCACCGTCAATCAGCTCTGATAAATTTTTTTCTAAAAAAATCTGGAGAGAAGAAGAAGGGAAAGTAAATTGTGGGCGGTTTGGAGAAAAATGTGGGGGGTATGTACGTGCTGAACATTCTTAGAGTGTCAAAGTTTTCTCTAAATCGATTTAAGATGAAAAATAACTGTGTAATTCTGTCACTGTTGGGACCCCCTCTCTCTTTCTGTGTTTGTCCTTCTGTATGAATGCAATGTTGACGAAAAGAAAGGCGGGCAAGTGACAAGATTCAACGGAAGTACATGTGAGACTGCCAAGAATAACAAGAGCACTGAATGTGTTCAAGATGAAATGTTGAAAAAGTGAGAAGTTCTTTTTTTCCACAATTCTCCTCCTCTCTCTCCCTCTCCATCATTTTATATTCTTGTTCTCTAAAAGCCAAAGCTTTTTTTCACACAATTGGAATGGCGGGAGACTGTTCCTCTCTTGTGTTTCCAGATGAGAGTAACAATACATAAATTGTGAGTAATTCAAGTTGACGGAGGGCACATTGAGGCGACAACAAATTCTTCTTATGTTGTTGTAAGCTTTTCTTATTCTCTCTCTCTCCCTCGAGGAATACTTTTTTTTGTATTGTTATTTGAACTACAAGTTTTCTCTTTCTCTCTTTTTTGTGTGGAGAAAGTCACAAAGTTTTTTAAAGGGTAAAAAAGTACAAGGGAAAAGAATCTCTTCTTTTTTTTTACTTTCCACTCTTTTTAAGCTCAATAAACAGTCACTGCTGGCTTGAATGAACAAAAAATACATGAAGAGACATTTGAGAGAGAAAGTTGAGAATTAAATAAAAAAAAATATTAGTCCTCATGCTTCATGTCACCTTTAAGAGATTAAAAAAAATAAACTGCGTATTTTTTTTTGAAATCAATAATGTTGTAAAGTATCAACTATTATAAAAATTAAGTCTACTTAGCAGTTTTTAGCTGATGCAAAGAAAAATGTATTTTTAAAGATATTTTTAAAATTTATTCAAATTGAAAACTCTTTTTTTTTAAAAAAAACTTTATTTTATTTAATAGAAAATTTATAAAATCCATATTTTATTTTTGAAATACTAAAAAATAGTGTCATATTTGATAAGTATTTTCTCATCGTCAGAATAAAAAATTTAGCACGTGGAGAAAGAGAAAAGGATGAAACGTAGAAAAAAAATAATTTAAAGCCATTTGTTATAAGTTCTAGTGACAGTCCACGGCTGTAAATAATTCTTTTCAATAGTTTTGTCTCAAACTTTTACTTTTTTTTTGGTCAAGTTGAAATTCATTGACATTTATCTTGCTAATATTTTTTTATAAAGTATTAAATAGATGATGATGGTTCATAAAAGTTGAATCAAATGATCATTCAACCATACACCCACCCTCATCTCCTCTCCTCTCAATTTTTATCCAAACGGATGAGAAAATGGGGACTGTCATTTAACTTTATTGTTTGTTCAAACATGAGTTTTCTATTTAAGACAACTCGAAGAAAAAAAAATGAAAAACTCAAAAGCCTCAAACTGGCCCATTGTCTCTTTCTCTCTCTGTTGAAAAAAGAAAGCTCCACGTGAGTTTTTTAAAAAAAAGTAGAACTGAAAAACATAAAACCAATACATTCAAGATAATGCATCAAAGTAAGAAACTGTACACATAGAGAGAGAGAGGGATAAAGAATAGAACCAAAAGGGGGATGGATAGGGAGAGAGGAGACCTAGAGACGATCATTGAAAGAATCCATAAATTACAAAGACGTCAGAAGAAAAAGAAAAACTCTGGGATTTTTTTTTGCAACACTTTGTTTTTTTTGTTCATGAAAATCCTCCTTTGTCTTGCTTTCTTCATTGTCTTTTTTCCAGATCAATTCTTTATGTCATGAAGGTATTATGTTGTTGTTTCTACATCACAACTCCGAACCACTCGGAGTTTCTCCACAGCCATTTTTTTCTACCTTTTTTTCAAGGCGCCTGGAGCGTCCCACGTTTTTCGGGGTTGAGGGGCATCTCTCCAAAAATGAAGATAAGTCTGGACGAAGAATTTTTCATGGTAGTGTGTTAAGTCAAACGCATAATATGAGGGCATAACTTATGTAATTTTTTTTTCTTCTCGTATGCGTTCCTCGTGACTGTGACCAAAGTTATTTATCTTGAGAGTTGAGAGATGAAATATTAAAAAATAAAATGTAATACGTAGGGAGATCAAAAAGTAATGATTATGATTTTTTAGCTCCGTTCGTTGTAAAGCGATCACCAAGATATTTTAGTATGTTATACTAGAACTTATTAGGGGTCTTCATAGAAAATTTGAAGTTTTGAAAACAATTTTAAGGGTTTCAAATAAAATAATTTCTGAAACCAAAAATGGTGCCATTGCTCCGACGGGTTTTGCTTGAAAACACAGCTCACTGTAAACATT